>CAIGQW010053273.1:6266502-6276666 GCA_903798125.1 Danio choprae | reverse complement strand
ACACACACACACATCTACAGTATACTACTAGTCAAAATTTTGGGATCAGGGCATATTTTCATGTTTTTGAAACATCACCTCTCACAAAAGGCTGCATTTATTTGATCAAAAATAAAGTTTAAAAACTGCAAAACTGTCAAATAATTTGACTATTTAAAATGTAAAAACTGTTTAAAAAGGTGTTTTCTTTTTGAATGTGGTTTAAAAAGTCATTTATTCCTATGATAGTGATCCGGCCCCCAGTGTCACTTCACAAATCATTATATTATAATCAATTATTATGGTTGCTTGATCATTATTAATGATTCTAATATTGATTAATGTTAAAAACATTTGTTTGAAAGAGAAAATGTGCAGTTGACTGTTTAAATGCAAAATCAAACTCTGAACTTACATTTGGCGTTTGATGTATTCTTTGAGCAAACTCTCCTCAATGGTATACATCTGCACGCGATTACCGTCATTGTAGTAATAGACCATGTTAGTACCAAACTCTGCTGGAACTGAAGTCCCATCTAGGTAAGACTCCCGGTAACTGAGGGAGTAATCACCCCGACCTGAAAATAGAAAGAAATGATAGAAAATTCATTTTGAGATTACAGGACGTTTTCAGGTCCTCCCCAAAAGCATTGCGAGCTCAAAGTGAACTGAGATCTATTTGGACTAAAGGGGAAAAAAAGAAAAAAAGATATTCTCTCACTTATCACATTTTGTTTTAAAGGTGCAATATACTGCATTGATTCAATAAGTTAAATTGTTCTCTGATATCTAAAAGAAAAACAATGTAAGTAAATAAGCCTTCATACATGAAAAAATTAAATTAAATAAATTTAAAATAATAATAAAGAAAAAACAGAAAGAAAAACATTTCCTTAAATCTAAAAAGAGGCTTCAAGATCTTTATCAGCTTGGGTTTCAATCTGATACAAAATGTATTATTTTCTAGTTTGAGGGCAAAACAGATATAAAAACCCCCACTGTTGATATGTTGGGGGAAAAGATAGAAAGTATGAGTTGTCAAAAAGGATGAGTAATATGGCAAACAATGTACAACATGTAATATCATCCATCTCAAGAGCTGTCAGATTAACATTTTCTGGAACCCCCCCCAAAAGGCTTTCAAAGTGTTTTCTTAACTAACTAATATAACTGGATGATTTAGTTAACTTCTGATTTCCATACTGGTAAAGGTTTAGATGCACTGAACCTACATTGTTCAAATGTACAAGTGACTTAAACTTAAAGTAAACAAGGAGTTTTCCTTGCCTTGTTTTTATTGGTTTTACTTGATGGAATTCTGAGCATTCTTTTGTTTTCTACTAGAATGTCATGAAGACTCAAACACACCACCATATATGACAGCCATTTTAAATACGCAGTCGGATAGTGAGCAGTGATGTTGAAGCTGTTTATGGATTTTTTTTTTTTGAGTTACCTCGTCCACGACCTCTGCCCCGTCCACGACCTTTGCCCCTGCCCCTGAGGCCTCCACGCACATTACTGCCCTCGCTGCGAACACTTGCTGTGTCATCAAAGAAATCTCTCTCTCTTCTCCAGCCTAATGGACACATGACAGAACAAGAGCTTCAATTAACAGTGCCATTCAAGACGAAATAATGACGTCAAAAAGGAACACTAATGTCTCAGCAAAATCTGCTGATCAGTTTAACAGAATGATTCAAGTATTCTGAGATTTAGTGAATTCAAGTACATCCGACTGTCTATAAACTAATTCATATAAATGACATTTATTTGATCAGTCACACAGAAAATGAAAAAAAAACAAACAAAAAAAAAAAAAACTTAATTTCAATTATGTTGACTACACAATTTTTATGGTCCACTTTTATGAGTCGCTATATTCACCATATGAGCAACAATGCTATATAGATATGTGAAAAAAAACAAAAAAAAACAAAACAGTTGAACATCATGGAAACTAATTTTTTTAATTTTTTGTGTAATATTTATTAAAAACAATACCAGAAATATATATATAAATAAACTTAATGTATGAAAAAATTCTGAAATTATTTCAAGAAAATTCCAAAACTTTCTGAATAACATAATTCAGATATAATTGTAAAAATTGGCATTTTATTAAAATACGTTTTATACTCTAGATGTTCTTAAATAAAATCACAAATTCCTTTTCAATTAAAAAAGAAAAAAAGTCTTACATGACCAATTCTTGAATGTACAACTTGGTCAAGTCCTTTTATAAAATAACAACAGTTTCTCTCCATTGATATAAGAGTGAGTTCCTACATCATTATTAGCTCGGATTACAAATTAGCAATATAAAGCAGAGTCTCTTTATATCTGTATATAGTTTAACACACAGACAATGAAAGAAACCAAAAGAGAAGCTTCCCAAAGCCAGTCTGAAGGCTTTCAGTAATGTAGCTGTACGTCCTCCTGTACATGTTCTGCCATAACATTTAGACAATATTTCACAGCATATTACCTCAGACTTTAATCCTAAAAAGACATGATCTAAGATTTATGAAGTAATTAAGCAACCATTTCATTAGGCAATCAGCGTGGTGTAATACGTGAAGGATATTGGTGTGTGTGGCCGTGTGTACAGTCGTGACCAAAAGTTGAGAATGACACAAATATTAGTTTTGACAAAGTTTGCTGCTCAACTGCTTTTAGATCTTTGTTTCAGTTTTTTCAGTGATGTACTGAAATATCATAACAAGCACCTCATACATTTCAAAGGCCTTTAAAAGGTTTTATGATTAAATATGGCTTGATATGCTATTTTACTTGTTTCGTTAGGACTATTGAACTATTTAGCATTTTTCTAGTAAAGCATATGACATCTGTAAATAATAGGGTACTGCAAAGGGGAGGGGAATTGTGGTTTGAGGAATGCATTGATACTGCTTTGTGTATAATTACAGAAATTGCATATGCAGAAATGTATTATAGAGTCAAAGCAGTAGTTTGAGCAGAGTAGTTGGATTTTTATTTTATTTTTTTCATGGCTTGCAGACATGAATACTAAGCATAGTATATTGATGTTAAATGTCACACAAGTTTGTTAGAGCTGAAACAACTTAACTCAAGGTCATTTCTACACTATAATGGACTCATTACTACTGTACATGTGTGTATGCGTTAAGACGTGTGTGAGATTTAAAGCATTTACGTGTCTGAAACCCGCCCAGGTATCATGGGAATTTCTAAGCTCTCAATCCTTTTAGTGTCTCATCTTTCCTCTGTCTTTTAGCTTGAAGTTGCTGCTGCTACACGTGGGATCATGTTCAAGTTTACACACATTTTGCAAGATTGCATGAGTGTCTTAAGATTGCTACATGTTTATTCTAAGGATATCAGTAGTACCTTTGAAACGTTTAACACATCACAGTGAGATTTGCTACGGTGAACAGATGTATAAAAGCCATTTTTATGCTACATCCATATATTTACGAGTGTAGCTCTTGAGTTTATGCTACATCCATATCTTTCTCCACTTATTCCAAAACTGTTTAAGTCTCTTTTTTTTCAGTTGAACACAAAAGGAAGAATGTTGAAAAAAAAAAAAAGCACCCATTGACTTTTATTGAGTTTTCATTCCTACTACAGATGTCAACAGCTGCTATTTTTACAATTTTGTGTTCAACAGAAGAGAGAAAAGTTTGGAATCATTAACGTTTGGAACCACTTGAGTGTGAGCAAATGGACTGAAAAAATAATAATTTTGGGGTGAACTGTCCCTTTAATCACACGTATTACCTTCACTACAATGCACAGATGTTTAAAGCCCCGCTAAACCATTCAGGGTTTTATTTGACATTTTGTTTGACATTTAAAAATAGTTCCCCATGACTGGCTACTTTAAACACCACTGTGTTTTGGGTTTCTAAACATACACACACACAATTTTTCAAACATTTTTAAATAATTTAATGAAATAATTCCCCAACAATACATTATCAGATTTTTTTTTCAGAAAATAACTCGTTTTTTTTATCATCTGACACAACCTGTGACTTATATTCAAAAGCAATTTGTATAATACAATAAAAGTCAAGCAATATAACAAATGTTGTTTATAGCAAATGCACTATAATTCATGTTTTATCATTTTGTTTATACACACACTATTCGCACCCCTTTACGTCCTAAATATGGGGAAAACTAAAGTGTTGAGTTTATAAAATAATTTGTTAAAATACATTTTATAAAAAAATTGTTTTAATCAGAGCTGCCAGCTACTTATTTTATATTATTTCTGTAAGAAACTATAAAATACGACTTACACATACATGCTGTGTGTTTTGTTTCCTCTCAATAATAAAATTATGATTAAATGCAACATATTTTCTGGAATGCTCACAGAGAAATGAGATGAAAAATCCTATTATAATGTTTAAATAAGCAGTGCTAAAATTGCCAAAAGCTGGGTACCCCTCTTATTATCGGATGTGTTTTGTTGAGGAATTAATTATTCATGTGTGACACATTTTATACAAAACATTTAGTAACCAATAACTTACACTAACTATACCAATAACACAATTGTCTTTGACCCTAACTTTGCCATGCTACAGCCAACATCAATAACCAGCCAGAGTGATATAAGCAAAAGGTTTAAGCAGATTCTTGTATTGTGAACAGAGCAAAAGCTAATCAAAGCAAAATAACTGAGCTGACCTTTAAGGGAAGGTTCAAGGGTGATTAAACAATGAAAGAATTTACATTTTTGGATGAACTATATCTTTAAGACCAATTGGAAATTGAAGTATTAATATGAAATGCCCGTTTACATGTCTGTGGTGGACCGTCTCACCTCCTCTCCTGCGGGGGGCGCTGCTGTGCGTCTCCTCTCCATCTTCTGCCTCCTGCTCGTTCGAAAGTCCAGTGATTGAATTAGACTGCGCCTCCCTGTTCTCCTTACTGTCACTCCCATCACTTCCACTCTCCTTCTCCCTCTTCTCTCCCACATGCTCCTTCTTCCTCTCCCTCCGTCCGGACGTCCCTTTCCTCCCCTGTGTGTTGATCACATTCTGTTGCTGCTGAGGAGCACAATCAAATCAATCTCTCAGTGAATTCAGTCTGAACTCAGCAGAATGAAGCCAGCAGTGTAACCGGTCAAACTCAAGACACACACACATTTCTCCTGCAGGTTTGGAGCCGCATGATATGAATGACGGTGCAAAAAAATTGTCTTCATTTTAAGCTATCTTAACACTGATATGAAAATGTATTCCTAGCACACTCATCGAAACATACGTGTATGAAACAAAGTGGCAGCTTTTAAATACATAGTAAATTTACTCTCTTTTTTTTATTTATTTACTTGTGTTAAATTTGATTCATCTATCGAACATCCAAGCAGATGAATATCCACACCGCTCTTTTTTCATACAAAACATGAAAAAAAGTATCTATACCACTGGCGCCCAAAAATTTTTCCTATGAAGGGCCAAAAACCAAATATCATTGAGAGCCGTGGGCCAAAGGTAAATATACCAAATTATATTAGATTAAAATTGCATAATTTCATAATTGATTTAATAATATTTCAAAATAAATAGAAAACAGTACTTTATATTATATTAACTAATGCACTATAACTTTTTAAATGATAACTTATTGCAATAAAAACATAAACAACCACATTTATAACACAAGTGGAGTTCAATGCTGAATACACTAAACAAGCAGAATCTGCCTTTCACTTGATTCGCTCACCAAAGTGTCTGCATTGTTGGGTGACAGTATGTACCTTTAAACAAAATCTGGTTAATTTACACCATTTAATTGAAACATTTAATTTCAGTTAGCTTTTAGCAATAAAACAAACAAAGGGTTACATTCCATTTGAATTGGCAATCTGGAAAGGATTCCCATCATTCTCCCTCTCTTCTCAGATGGGATAGCGGGCCAAATCAAAGGTTACCATGGGCCAACTTTGGCCCGTGGGCCCTAGTTTGGGCATCTCTGATCTATACAGTCGTACTGTTCATTTTATTAGTGTACTGTATTACAAGTTCTCAGCAGAAATATGATGCATGCAAACACATTACTTGAAAAGTAACAAGGCAAGACTGTAATAATGCATTACTGCATTTTCCAGAAGAATAATGCTGGGTTCAGACTAAACTATATCAAGAGGATTTTTGCATGATTCGTTGGAGTAGGATGATTTGTAAATTAAACTAAAGCTAACTTGTATACAGCTTTTCAAAATAGTTATAGTTTCAAAGCAGCTTCACGTCATTACATTACAGTCAAAATCAGAAAAGTTAAGGAGTCATGTAAAGAGTTGGCAGTATATAAATGTAGTTAACCTGCAGTTATACAGTATATTGTGTCCTTCCAAGATAAATAATATTTACATGTAGAAATAATACACTGAAGTGTATTTGTACATTAAGTGTTTGTTGTCCCTAAAGTTCTGGAATGGTTGGCATCATCAAATGACAATGGACATAGGGATGCAATAGCCAACAGCTTTATCTCATTTAATGTGTCATAATAGACAATAAGCGATGCTTTTTTTTGTAGCCATTGTTTGTTTATGCTGCTTGCTATAATCTGTATGATATCATGCACGTTTTTACAGATGTCAAGCAATGATTGAGTAGTGAGCAGTGTGTAGTCTGACATGTTTATGATTTGTCACACCACAAGAATGTAGGAGTAAAAAAGAATTTGACACTGATTATAGATGCATACTAAAATACTGTGTAACCCGGAATAAGTTGCGTTGTCAAAATTGTATTGAATGAAATGTAAAACAAGCTACTGGTAGGTGTGTAAAAATATAAAACATGTATTTTAGTTTATCTCTACAACATAATTAAAATGAAATTTAATAAATGGGAAAAAAATACATAAACACAGATATTATATTAGCTGTACAAAATTATTCAAAGCGATATTGCGATAAGCGATAAAACACATGGTGTGTGTGTGTGTGTGAGAAATGTCCTATACAAATGCTGACATACATCTCGGTTGGTTGTAATGCAAATGTGTGACGCTTCGAGCACATTTTGCTTACTTCATGTTAATAGCATTATGCAAGTCATTCTGAAATGACTTTTTTTTTACACAACCGCTATAATATGATGTGTCTAAATAAATGGAATATTATACACAAGTCATATTATTACATCAGTCACACTTTTAAGCTCTTCTCAGGCTAAAAGTTCACAGACTTTCATGTATGGAAAAGAGGAGCTCATATAAAGATCTCCTTTTGCGTTTCACAAAACAACGGGGTTTGACGCACCACATTAATAACATAGAATATTCAAATATTTTATAGAATAATTACATTTGATAATACAATCTAAAATAAGAAATCTCTCTTCAAATTAACCATTTTAGGTTATTTTACATTTTGTCTCTTTTCAAGTCATTTTGAGGCCCCTTAGAAATGTCCTGAGCTTTCTTGTGGGTCCCTGACCCATTCCATAGACCCTCCAGATATCATTTCACAAAAAAGAGGCCATTTGTGACTACAGAAAACATACACAGCCTAAAGCAAGACATGGCTTTATGTGCAATCATCACAAAGCCTCCTTTTAGGCAAAACTGATAACAGAAAACCACATCAAAGTCACATGGAAACTAAAGAATGCACCCACTTTCATATGTAAATGATATATTATAGACCTAAAACTGAAGTAATTTAATGTCTATGAAGCCAACACTACACCAAATGACTTGATTTGAATGAATACATTACAATGACTTTCTTACCTCCTTATTGGCCAGTTCTCCTGGGGTGGGCCAGTTCGTGATGTCACTGAAGTCGCTTGACTACAAATGGAAATGAAGCAAATAGAACAAAATAAAGTTACATCTGAACTGAAAGCATTCATTATGTTTACATCCTACACTATTAATTATTTGTTTCGAAAAATCAAAAAAACAACATTATTCCCAAATGATTCTCAGCTAAAGGGTAATTTGCAAGCGCATGCTTTCTCACTGTCCAGTTTGAGTGATTTATGAACGGCAGCTGCTCTGCTCCTCTGGCCACTGTGCGTCAAATAAGTCCAGTTTCCACCATATACATCAACCTTGTCATTATTAAACACGCAAAACATTATCTGGATGCAGTGGTGGTGGGGGGGGGGGTGTGGCTTTCCTTTTTTCAGAGATCACTTCACTTTCTATTAGCGGAGGAACGTCAATCATTCCTCAGGCCGCGAAGCAAACCAGAATTCCAAACGGCGTATCTTATTCCACTATCGTCCTGAAATGGGTCCTGGGTGTCCCAGATGCTAAAACTGGATTTGTAAGGGAGCACCTTGAAGTTAAATGGTGTAACTAATGTGAACTAACAAGGCTTAAGCTGATCAACGCAAATAAATCACATTCCACACACGAACAAAAAAACACTGATGTGAGAAACAAGCAACATGCTAGGGCTCGCAAATGTACAAATCAAGTGCTGTACTTGTGTATATGTGTGTGTGTGTGTGTGTGTGTGTGTAAGTGGAGACCAGCTAACATGCCTTGGAGTCAGTCATGGGGACGACTCTACTGCCCCCGTTAGGACTGAATTTGAGCCCTCTATGTGCTCTCTCTGGAATGTCCCGCTGAGGTAAAAGTCAAAAACTCATGTGCTGACTCTCTGTTGACTGTCACCCACACAAAAGACTGAACAGAGCGAACAAATATCCACTTAAATACAAACACAAGCCGAGCTGCACTATGACTGGCTGCCGCTGACCCCTGATCCGGGACATTCAGACGACAGACTCTGTTACACAAACAGACTGGAGGTAAAACTGCAGATTTACACAAATAGATGGACGAAAAATTAAATTTGGTCTGTCCGTATAGATTCAGGTAGTATTTATAGTTATTTGCAGAGATTTAAGATTATTATCTTGGCTTGTTTTGAGAGTTCAAAAGTCCTCAGTTGGTGATCCTCTATATATGAGTGTCTTACCTTACTGGTCTTCCTTGATCTGGGTTTGCTGGCACGGACAACTTTGGCAGGACTCTGGGGTTCTGTGGACACAGAGCAAAAACATGAGAATGTGATTATATTTGGGGCAGCTCATTATAGAAACAAAAAGAAAGAAAGAAAGAAAGAATGACAGAACAAAAGGAAGAATAACAAACTAAAGAAAATGAACAATCTAAAATTAAACCAAATGAACAAAAAAAGAAAGAACAAGAAAAAAGAAAGGCAAATAAAAAAAAAAGGTCAAGAATGGAAATTAATGAAACAAATGAGCCAGCAAACATAATAACAAAACAATAGAACAAAGGTAAGAGAAAGAAAAGAAAAAGAAAACTGAAAAAGAAAAACAATTATTGAAAGGGAACAAACAGAAAAAAAAAGAGCATACTAAACAAAATAAAAAAGAATGAACAAAAGAGAAATAAGCCATTGAACAAGAAACAAATGAACAAGCAAGAAAAAAAACAAGAAAAAACAACAACGAAAGAACTACATTGTGACTAAAACTAACATCCTTTGCGCTTTATTTCAAGAATACTTGTATTGTGTAATTTTACATTTAATAACCGAGTAATAGAGATTGACAAATTGTGAATTTTTTCAAGTAGTTTGCACCACACTGACCAAAAAGCGAATAAAAACCTCACACTCCAAAATGACACTCTAGAGTAAAAAGTGTTTTTGTAATATTATTACTGCTTCCTTTAAAATGTATAAAAGCAACCGGACGATTATACACTAATGCAAACAGATACTTAAAATTGTAACATTAAACATTCCTATCTGGCATGCATGTATTTTTGTCACACTGTTTAAACACTTGATTAAGTACTAATGCTGGTCTCCTCTCAGGCTTTACTGCAAACATACTGTTAATTCTTCTGTACAAAATGCAGCATCTAGTGAACCAATTAGTTACTTGTAATGACATCACATACAATACATACTGTATTGTACTGTATACATGCTGTTTAGCAGAAGTTTTAAATAAGCAACTCCAAAATGCCTTCCTGACCCCTTCAAAAGTACTGTATAATTGGCAGCAGGTTCCTTTTAGCTGTTTCAGAAACAACCCAGAAAACCTATTGGTAAAGTATTTTCCCAATAATAAATGGATTCAGCAAACAGTTATAAGTGCTGATTAACCAGCAAAACCAAACAAATGCTCAACCTCTACTACTACTACTACTACTACTACTACTACTACTACTACTACTACT
>CAIGQW010053273.1:6243475-6261284 GCA_903798125.1 Danio choprae | reverse complement strand
TGTGTGTGTGTGTGTGTGTGTGTGTGTGTGTGTGTGTGTGTGTGTGTAAAGGCCTCTCATGAGCTCCTGCTGGAGTTGCAGTGCTCAGCACTCCACGTGCTCCCGTGCAACTCGATCAGATGAGGTGGGGAGGGGGACTGAATCTGCCCGCATCAGCAAGTCTGTCCAAATACACCCAAATGATCGAGGCACACGCGGGTCTGTCGGCGGAATGGTGTGGGATCGAGCGTTTTGATGGGCGTTTATTCCCACTACCACCATATTTGGTCACATCACAAACTGCAAAAATGAGCTCCGGGCTTCCTGACTTGCAGTCAGTTAAACTAACAAAAACTAGACCAAAACATTTTGAAATATCCTATAGAAGTAAACACGAGTAACAGAATATTTTTATTTAGAATATATATATTTTTATTTATGTTTTATGTATTGTCTAACTTGAACTACATAGGTGTTTTAATCAGGCGAGCCAGGACAGCAAAGCATATGTTAGCCAAAACCGCAAACGCTCCGAGACGCAAGACCTAAAACAGCGTCGTGACAGTCAGAACCACTTGTAGACTACAGATAAAGAGAAATTATTTTCGTTGCTATATACCAGTTTAGGGGACTAAACGAACTGTTGTGTTAGCAGGGTAGTCCGATTCGTGAATGAATCATTCTATAGAATCGAATCTTTACAAAGAATCATTTGAACAAAACTGTTTATCTGAATCTCGAGTAGTGCTGAACTATAATAGAATAAAATACAAATTATATTAAAAATACAACTATAAATGTATCGCAAGTGTGCTTACGACTTTAGCTCATTACAAAGCACAGATTGGTTTTAATAAGCAAGGTTTTATCGAAAAACAAAATTAGCTAAAGCGTTATTTATTTAGTTCTAAATGAGCCTCGGCAGCCCTTCTTTATAAATACAAACTAAATTGTGATGAATACATTTTGTATTTATCACATACAAAAACAATGCCCCCATACTTTACAGAAGTACGTGCTTTACGTGCATACCGTCACACCAGGTTGCCAGGATTGACGTCACGACGTGCCAGGGCGTTTGAATCGGTGATTTTAAATAAACTGTTCAAAAGAACCGAAACGCTTAAACGAGTCGGACGTTCCATCACTAGTGCTAAAGCTAACAGGCCCCACCTCCGCCCCTGATTGGTCCGTTTCTCTGACCATGTATGAAAAACACACTTTACGGATATGGGCACAAAGTTTATGAATTATCACAAAATGAAAGAATAGTCGTCGTTATCGTCCGTTTCAAAGCACAAGTGCACGAGCATGCAAAAAGGCCATAAAAGTGAAGTGACAGAAGTTCAATGGCCGCTCCTGTTCGCAGTAGCACATGCGAGCTAACAGAGCACATGTGTGCACGAGAATAATTGCTGTCGAGGGCATAAATGTGCGTGTTGTGGTCACAAACTCCCTACCTGTTTGTTGCGAGTTGTTATTGGCATTATTAGGGGGGCATGAGTTCCTCTTTGTCCACGGGTTGACTTTCGGCGGAGGAGCCTCGACCACTTTCTTCTTGGCAGTTTCTGCTTCATGGCTTGATGCATTCTGCTCGTTCTCCTTGTCGTTCGTGCTGTCCGTGCTCGAGCCATCCGCTTTGCTCTCCATGACCCCCTGATTTGGAGGTTTAGTGTCGCCCTGAGGAGGATCCTGCTGCCCCTCCTCGTGGCTCGTGGTTCGGTCAGCTTGCTCGGGTCGATCCGCGTCCGACTTGTTTTGGTTCCCTTCGCCCAAACAACCGACTGTCACGTCCAAGTCACTCGCAACTTCAGTGGTCATGGTTCAAAAGCGCAAACGCCCACGCCTTATTATTTTTTTTCACTATCCCGCAATAGTTGTTTTCCAGCGCAAACGAAGAGAAAGAGTCGGTGAAAGCTGTTGCAGCTACAGCACAAGTTGACAGCCAACAGCTTGAAACACGGCGGATAGCTGCATCGGACTTTGTCGTGTTCTTAAATGTCAAAATGCTCGATCCCTTAAAGAAGCCATGTTGTGCGATCACACTAACTGATTACAGTAAGCCAGACGAAGGAAATAGAAACTTTGCCAATGTTTTCAACACACTTCCACGATTTGGCTGATCTGCAACTCACCTAAATAAAAGGAAATACTACGAACGGCCACGAGTCATTGGATGAGTGTGTGGCTCCTCTATGTCGCCCCTCGTGGTCAAACTGCAGTACCGCAGGACGGCAGAACGTGGTAGAGCTGAGGCAGGGTTGCCATGTCCGCTTTTTAAACTCGTGTATATGGCGAAAATATAGCTATAACTTTAAAAGTGTTTTTGGATTAAATGTCAATCCCCTAATATTAGTTCACGAAAACCACATGAGAACGGTAAGCCGTTATAAATAGTCGTTCTCAAAAAATAACAAATTGAAACCGCTACTATCAGTATTAAGTGTACATTTAAAAAAGTGTTTATTTAAACCGAGGCAGTGTGTGTAATAAGAATAAAGGTATTTGTAAAGTATCTGGCCGATGCATAAATGGAAATGATTTGGAGACATTTCTTTTACATGTGTTTTTTTAGCAGATACTTTTATCAAAAAAAGAAGAAGCTGTTTACTATTGAAATCAAACATAGTATAATTTATTACTGACAATACATAACTTATTTTGTGCAGCTGCCTTAATACTATCCATAATATTAGCAGGTCAGATTGATTCATAAACATCACAAACATAATTTGGTACACATCACAGTGGCTGAACTTTGTATGCAAGTTAATGATATTTATAAAAAAAAAGTTGCAAAGTATAAGGGAAAAGAACAGATCAAACTCAGAAAAAAATCAAGAGGTAAAAATACCCTATTTTATTAATTAAGCTGCATACTGAAAGGGCTAGTTTGGGCTGCGTTTTATGCTTATTTCTAGAATTTTAATACTTGATGGTGTTTGGCCTCATAAAACAGCAAAGTATGACCAACAATACTAATTGGTATTAAATGTAGTTTTTTATTTCATGCTTTATTTCTTTATAAGCCTTTTACTCAGTACAACAAATCCCTATTGTTTATTTCCCCTTTTGTTGGTTTATTGTTTATTATTATGGCACTATGTGTCAAATGCCACTTTTATTAGATCTAAATATACATTTTTATGGAGGTAGACGGAATGGAAGGTTCTTATTTCATTCATTCATTTTCTTTTCGGCTTAGTCCCTTTATTAATCTGGGGTCGCCACAGCGGAATGAACCGCCAACTTATCCAGCATATGTTTTTACGCAGCGGATGCCCTTCCAGCTGCAACCCATCTCTGGGAAACATCCATACACACCCATTCACACTCATACACTACGGACAATTTAGCTTACCCAATTCACCTATACCGCATGTCTTTGGACTTGTGGGGGAAACCGGAGCACCCGGAGGAAACCCACGCCAACACGGGGAGAACATGCAAACTCCACACAGAAACGCCAACTGACCCAGCCGAGGCTTGAACCAGCGACCTTCTTGCTGTGAGGCGAACGTGCTATCCACTGCGCCACCGTGAGGCCCCGGTTCTTATTTCTTTGAGGTAAAAACTAAAGCTTGATGAATTTGTTAGGTATTGATAATTATAGCATATAATTACGGCAATATGCTATTTTACCTTATTTAGTACTCATTGTACAATACATCCAATCAATGAATAAAATTCCTGTTTTGTCAGTTTGCTTGTTTTTCTATCGTGATTTGGCAACACTGATCTGAGGCAGTCTGACGTGGCCTTTCCCCTAGTCAACAAAACACACACAGACTGTTACAAAAACCGAGAAAACAACAAACGTGACATCGCACAGATTTTCTTCCACTGCTTCAGACCCTTCAACAGACAGATTACAAGCACGAACCCGTTTTCATCTGAACGGTAAAAGTAGCGCTGGGTCAATTTTGGTTCAGCACCTCAGTGAGGTACAACGATAACAACTAAAGTTACGGGTTATCCATCGTAAATTTTGCTGTTAATGTATGAAGACTTGTGAAATTAACAATTGTTGTGGACGAAAACATGGTAATAGTTTTTTCTAAATACACCACCAGATGGGGTTCTTTTACACAGTTGGGTCCCTCCTTTATATTTTGCTTTAAATACATCACGTGATTAACATTGTATTATATTTTAATCACAAGCTGGACTTGGTTTTCCTATGAAGCAAGAGGAAATATACTTATTACAGACCAAAAAAAGTAGCTTTTTCGTCTGAAGCAAGAAGCTCGTAAAAACGTTTATTTATTTTTCAAGACAGAAGATTAACTAGTGGAATTTATTCAAATTATTACTTATTTTTTATGCGATGTAGAAACTAGTCATACTTTACTACTTTAGACTACTATAATTAAAAAGCTGCTAACTGAAACTGATCAAATGTCAGTCGCGTTTCTGGTCAACACCTCCAGTGACTGGCGTGACATTGTTTCTCTGTTCGGCTCCTGCTGCTACACTCTGCCACCAGTCTAAAATGTTCAACTGAAACGTGAGGAAATTAACATTTTACTGTTAATACACAGATTTTCAAACAAATAAAATGTCAGATGTAATGAAAGAGGATCTGAATACATGTAATCTCTTATATAAATATTTGAAGTGCTTTAATCAATTCGGCACTCAGATTGTGTCTAATAAATTATTGTATATAGTAATAAGGCGGGTAAGGGACAAAAAGTTGAAGAAAGCTTTAGACAAGCTTGCAGATGACAGACAGTGCTTTGGATCTTGTGTGTGTGTGTGTATATATATATATATATATATACTATATATATTTTACATATATATCTGTAAAAATAAGAGATGATATACCGTGCTGATCCAGAGCCATTTATTCAGCTCTTCACCTTATGACCTTTCACTGTGAAATTAAAAGTATTTACTTCGAAGAAACTTGAGTCTGATGTGCTGCTGGGTAAAAGACGTTCAAGCGAAAGTTCAGCCAAACGCAAAAATGTACACAGGAATTACTCACCCTCAGGTCTTTCCAAACCTTTAGAAATCTCTTTACTCTGTTAAACACAAAAGAAGATATTTTGAAGAAAGCTGAAAACCCTTCACCATTGACTACCATTGTAAAACAAATACAGGTTTCCAGCTTTCTTCAAAATATCTCCTTTTGATATGTTTGAGAGAATAAAGAAAACAAAATATGTTTGAGAGAATAAAGAAACTCATAAACGTTCAGTTTTGGGTGAACGGTCCCTTTAAGATATAGTTTCTTATCAAATATTTTTGGGACATATAACAAACCCAAACATTACAGTGACAAAGGCTCCAGTCTTAGCAAATCAGCATGGCAAATTCATACTGTTTGGACAATTTTTATCTTACTGAAGATTTTTATTTTATTTATTTGCGTAGCAGAACGTTCAGCATGGATTCAACACAGAGTCTAAGATCCAATCTAAAGCACTGCAACAACCTCTTGGTGTTTTAAAATAATCCTAATCTGCAGTTTTAAATTTGTGGGTCAAATCCCAGACAACATTAAGAGGGCATGGATGCCCTCTGCTGGCCAAAACGAAGCCTGTTAAGATTACAGCTGGCTCTAAAAGGATAGTTTGCCCATCCTGTCATCATTTCCACAAAAGAAGATATCTTAAGTCAGTAGTTACAGGTTTCCACCATTCTTCAAAATATCTTCTTTCGTGTTCAACATAGGAAAAAAACAAAACAAACTCAAATTGGTTTGGAACAAGTCACAGGTGAGGAAATGATGGCAGAAGTTTCATTACTGGGTTAACTATCATCCTAAATTGTTCCAAATGTCTAACCAGTCAGGCCATTCAGATAACTAAAACCTTAAAAACAAATAAACTATAAAACAAACCGTGATAAACTCTCACAAACTTTCATTTTAAAAGAAGACCAGGAACATAATGATTAAATAAAACATTATTTATTCTCAAAATCATGGAAAAATACATTTAGCAATGCATAAAAATAAATAAAATCTGTAATGAATTATTTTTCTGCTGCTTGTTGAGGGAGATTCTGTTGCTGTTGGCTGGCGAACAGCGGTTGTTGATTCTAGTGTATTTACGGGAAGGGTTTCGATGGCTACTCCTCCAGCAGGATGTCCACCTCCTCCATGGGCATTCTCAGACGCAACTCCTTTTCAGTCATGAGGTCTAAAAACTCCTGCACACGTTCAGGAAACAGCTGCACTGCATCCATATACAAGCCCTGCAAACACACACACACACACACACACTTATTTGAAAACGTGAACATTGTGTGAAGTGTTTCTGGCAGCCATTATAACAGTAATATGCATACACTCACCAGTCACTTTATTAGTTACACTTATTTAACTGTTCATTCGTGCAAATATCTAATCGACCAATCACATGACAGCATATTAATGCATTTCAGGATGTAGACATGGTCAAGAGGATTCGCTCAATTCAAAATTAAGTGGCTTTAAACATGCCATAGTTGTCGGTACCAAACAGGTTGGTTAAACTTTGATTTACTGGTATTTACCCAGTCTGCAGAGAAATGTTAGTAAAAAGATCCAGTGAGTGGCAGCTCTGTGGGTGAAAATGCCTTGTTGATGCTAGAAGTAAGAAGAGAATAACTAGAGCAGTTGGAGCTGATAGAAAGAGAACAGTAACTCTTTGTAACAAAAATTATCTACAGATTATCTCTGAGCACAGCAAACCTTGAAGAAGCTGAGCAATATTTAAATGCCACATTCTCTCTGAATATTGTTGCTGACCATGTCTCATTTCTTTAATGAACACAGTACACCAATTTTATGCTGACAACAGGATAATACAAAAAGTCGCAGAGGTTAAATCATCTCAAACTGGTTTCTTGAACATGACAGTGAGTTCAGGAAACTCAAATGACCTCCACAGCCACCAGATCTTAATCCAAAAGAGCTCCTCAAGTCAATATGGACAAACATTTCAAAGGAATGGAAAGGGGGAATCGGGAAAGGTACATGAGCCTGGACTTAAACTTAAGACGCAGAAATAACAAACAAGTGATCCTGGATTACAAAATCCTTTATATGGTTCAGTTTTTGGAAATTGAGGTTTATACATCAGAGATACAGCTATGTGACGATCTAGAATTGTCAAAATAGAGCGTTAAAAAAATGAAATCTAAATATCAAATTTAAAGTTGTCCAAAGAAAGGTCTTAATGTACGTTACTTATCAAAAATCTAGTTTTGATATATTTCCAGTAGGAAATTTTCTGAATATATTCATGGAAGATTTATTTAATACTCCAAGGATTTTTGGCATTAAATCAAAATCTTTTATTTTAATTCATGCAATGTATTTTTTACTAGTTCGTGCAACATAAGATTGAATAAATATTTCATATTAATTCAAGGATGAGAAAGCATTATTATTACTCCTGAAAGTGAACTGCCATGTGTTATTATCTTTGTTAGCGAAAGGCCTTTCTGAGAGTATGCTAGAGGCAGCCACACAAAGACACTTAAGTTTTAAATCACTCATTTATTGCAAACCACTATTTCGAGCACTTTGATATATTGTGCAGCCTTAATAATAAAGGCAGTTCTGAATGGACAAATGGGTCCAACCTGATACTGGCAAGCTGTATCAAACAAAGTAGCTAGTATCAATACATACTAGCATTGGGAACCTCACCTTTACCCAGGGCACTTCCTGTAAAGCCTTGTAAAAGATCCCACTGCCTCTGTCTGCATTCCCATCACACACCTGTGGAAAAACACACTGAGAATAAGCTCACCGCACATGTTAATTGCTTGAAATCAATAAACATTTCTGAAGTGTACTGTTTTCAACATTACCATGAAGTTCAGATACATTCTCCACAGCAGAGGACAGTGGGCTCCGTGTTCTGTTCCAGTAGCGGTTTCAAACAGACAGCGGATACGATTGCTAAGACCATTCACTGGCAGGGTGGGAAGAGCTTCTCCAGGAAGACGAGACCTTTGGAAAAGAGGACATCGCATTGTACTATAAGTCCTCGTCCAAACGGCAACAATAATGTTTTTTCTTTTGCGGATTCTAAATATTTTGCATCCACACACGTTTAGTTTTAAGATATGTCGGTGTCCACATAGAAGCAGTGTAATACATATGCCAAACCTATGTGTGGCACTAAAAAAACACAGACAGAGCTGCAGGATACACTAAAATCACAGAAGAATGCAGTGAAGTCACATAAACAGAACACGGTGGTGGATTTAAAAACATCTGAAGCGTGTAACCGTTAATGCATCTCCACTGGTCGTTCAGTTGATACATAATTATCAGGTTTGTTGTAATGGTGCTAATAAACTTAGCAGTGCCTGCAGCACAAAAACAGCTCTGTAATCCACCACTGTTGTTACCACTTACTCCTTTTGGTCACACGTTTCTTTGATGTCATCCAAAAATAAGAGTTTTGCCTATCTATTGGTTACACAACAGGTGCCATTTTGAGATTTTTCCACTCTGTAACCCGTTTTTCAAAAGCGTACTGACAACACCAGTATCATGTGGACAGAAGGCAGAAACCATATTAAACTTCTTCCGATTTACCTAAATTCATTGCTGTGTGGTCAGGGATTAAACCAGACTGTTGTCTTTTTGGTAGCTAGCTATAAAAAAAAAAAAAAAAAAACTAAATTTAAGTAATTGGTTTCGCAAAAATCTCTGCTAACTGTTCCTCCACCATGGAGGGATGAGACTGCAGATAGTAGGAAAAAAATTAAACAAGTCTACTAATGTGACACTTCTTGAAGAGCTGAGAATGCAACACGCTTATGTTACATTTTGAAACACATTAGCTGCATTGTGCTAGATTGACTGTTCCCAGAACTGTTATGTATACAAAACACAAAAAAAAGAAAGAGAAGAAAAACAGATTAAGGAACACTCCTTGTTTTCTCACCTTTGCACAGAGTCCAGCAACTGTTTAAGACGTTGTTCTGCAGTGATGGCGAAAAGATACGGCACAACACTGTCAGTTTTCTTTGCCATGCTGTGAAAGAACCTGCGAGTTCGGCCTGCGCTATGGTAGTGGTTCTCTGTTTGCAGGTAGAAATGCCATAATGAGGCACTGGAGGGCAGTAAGGAGAGCGCATCTGTAAGTGCCAGTCTCAGTCGGGACAGGGGGAACGCATTAAAGTTAGTGTGATGGCGCAGCAGTGCTACATGCTGGACAGCAACAGCCTCCCAGTCCACAAAGACCTTGGATCTTCTCAGAGATCCATCTGCTGCTTCTAAATTCAAATGGCTGGGAATCAGTTTTTGGATGGCCTGACTGTACACAGCTTGTGCTGCATCAATCCCCACTGTCAGGTACTGAAAAAGTCCAAAACATCCAACTAGGCTGGACATCCTGTGGTGTTTCTTTGGCACTCCAGCATTGCTGTTTGTGTTCTGCTCAGGTAAAAAGCTCAATAGGGCCTGCTCATAGGCCTTTCTGGCCTTCAATATGACCACTGGGTTGATCTGGCCAGAGAAAGGAGTGTAGGCAGCACCTTCTGCTAACTTAGTCAGAATGTAGACAGCTTTGGAGAATGTGGAAACTGTACCACCCCTTAAAGCCTGTTCTACCTCTAGCTGGGCATAAAGAAAGCAGAGCTTGCAGAGAACATGGTCATTAAGACCCCTAGAAACACCCATACTCAAGGCGGTGTCAAAAACTTTTCGCGCCTCTTCCAGATTTCCTAGAAGCCACTCTAGATGGGCATACTCTCTCCAAAGTGCAAGACTGCCCCTGTTCTCTGGCTCTTTTAGCAGCCTTTTTGCAAGACGTTTACTACGCTTCCCCTGAGACTTCAGTTGCTTTTTATTTCCACTGCGTAAACACCTCAGCACCTAAAACAGGAAAGCAATGTAGAAGGTTAAAATTGAAACAAATGGTCCAGAAATGCCAGTGCTGTAAAAAATTTTCATTTATATATTTATACCTAAATAATTTATATTAATCATATATTTGTAATATACAGTAAGTATTGTAGATATAAATATTACATGACTAACAGCCATAAAGCTACCTTGAGTTTCTCATACTGCAGCCAGCAGAGAGTAATAGCAGCTTGATCCTGTGCAGAGACGAGCCGGAGAGTTTGATGTAAAACATTGTGAAGAAACTCCTCTCCAGCTTTACACAGCCCTGCTTGCCTCCTGCAGCCACTCAGACATGTCATGTGACCCACCGCACAGATCCCAGTCATTGGGAGGTCATAAGAGGTCAGAGGTCGCTCTGGATCAGGACCCTCTTCAAGGAAGGTGAGATCGTCCAGCAGAACGCTAGAGGAAGATGCTGTAAGGAACTTGGTTGAAGCTCCAGGGAGACCGAGAAACTGCAGGAATGCCAGAATCAACTGCACCTGGAGATCTGCTCTATCCACATGAATCATGGATGGGCCAATATCATCAAATAAGACCTGCATGAAGACAGAAAGAGATTTAAAAGCACAGCATATAATTTTGGCCACCAGGGGGCCAAACTTCACAACAAACAAAGACGTAATTTGATGACACCACATGTGGAATCATAAGAAATGTCATTTTTATTACATCCTATGGGATTCATGTTTATGGATGAGCTAAAATTATTCAAACTTATTGGTAGTATGAAGCAGAGCAAGGCTGAAAGTTGTGAAGCACTGAAGCAATTGCTGATGAA
The DNA here is from genome assembly GCA_903798125.1 of Danio choprae. Lineage (NCBI taxonomy): Eukaryota > Metazoa > Chordata > Actinopteri > Cypriniformes > Danionidae > Danio > Danio choprae. The sequence goes on along the minus strand of CAIGQW010053273.1, from coordinate 6,250,659 downwards.
CGTTGAGGATGTTTTACTCTTTAAAGTATGAAGTTAACCTATATAACCAAATGTTATGTGTATAAACTGTTTGTAGACGTATATAACATTAGGATAACCAGGCAGTTATGTAGAGTTAGAGAGGAGAGATGGCTTAAATAAACAACTAAGGCCCCGTTTTCACTAATACGTTTTAGTTTTAAAACAGCGTTTTAGAATGAAAACGATCTGCGTCCACACTGGCGTTTTACCTAGCATTTCTGAACAGATCTCTGTCCACACTATATCACTGAAAATGCACACACACACACACTCTGACATGCATATGCGCGCGTCTGAGCTCCAGGCAGTCAGCGGGTGCTTTGAGCACAGTTTCCCAGGTGAGAGCAGCACAGGTCGGACAGTTCATCAAGGATCTACCGCTGGATCTAATCTCACTATATTTGTTAAACGTGATATTCAATTAATCTTGTTGTCTACAGTGCATCCCGAAAGTATTCATAGTGCTTCACTTTTTCCACATATTTTTATGTTACAGCCTTATTCCAAATTGGATTAAATTAATTTATTTCCTCAACATTCTACACACAATACCCCATAATGACAATGTGAGAAAAGATTTTTTTAAATTGTTGCAAATTTATTAAAAATAAAAAAACCTGAAAAAAAAAAAAAAAAAATCACATGAACATAAAAATTCACAGCCTTTGCCGTGAAGCTCTAAATTGAGCTCAGGTACATTCTGTTTCCACTGATCATTCTTGAGATGTTTCAGCAGCTTAACTGGAGTTCACCTGTGATAAATTCAGTTGATAGGACATGATTTGAAATGGCATACACCTGTCTATATAAAGTCCCAGGGTTAACAGTGTATGTCAAAGCACAAACCAAGCATGAAGACAAAGGAATTGTCTGTAGACCTCCGAGACAGGATTGTCTCGAGGCACAAGGCTGGGGAAGGTTACAGAAAAATTTCTGCTGCTCCACTGAGCACAGTGGCCTCCATCATCCGTAAGTGGAAGATGTTTGGAACCACCAGGACTCTTCCTAGAGCTTCACGACGGTTCATCTTCCAGCAGGACAATGGCCCAAAGCACACAGCCAAAATATCAATGGAGTGGCTTCACAACAACTTGGTGAATGTCCTTGAGTGGCCCAGCCAGAGCCCAGACCTAAATCCTATTGAACATCTCTGGAGAGATCTGAAAATGGCTGTACACCGTCGCTTCCCATCCAACCTGATAGAGCTTGAGAGGTACTGCAAAGGTAAATGGGCAAAAATTCCCAAAGACAGGTGTGCCAAGCTTGTGGCATCGTATTAAAAAAGACTTGAGGCTGTGATTGCTGCCAAAGGTGCATAAACAAAGTATTGAGCAAAGGCTGTGAATACTTATGTACATGTGGTTTTTCAGGTTTTTTTATTCTAAATAAATTTGCAACAATTAAAAAATATATTTTTCCACATTGTCATTATGGGGTATTGTGTGTAGAATTTTGAGGAAATAAATGAATTTAATCCATTTTGGAATAAAGCTGTAACATAAAAAAATGTGGAAAAAGTGAAGCGCTATGAATACTTTACAGATGCACTGTATATCTGATGACATAATCCCCAACTTTGGTCTTTTGAATCTATTACTTGTTCTCAGGTAAAGCGTTTTGGCTGAGCGCAAAGATAAGTTAATATATTAATTTATGTAACCAGGTACACTGATTCTGCGCATTTGACTGATTGCTTGCCTTTATTTCCTATAACGTATAAACTTATTGTACATTACACTTTTATAATGGCCATTAATGATTATTAAAACTGCTATTCAGCAAAAGAGACAGGGTATGTTTCGTATTTTTCACTGAAAATGAAAGGAGGCAGTTATGTTATAGGCTCCGTTTTGTTATAAATATGCATACAGTGAAGATGACGGTCATATAAATATGTAGCTACATGAAGCCTCAACATTTTTAGTGTCTTAAGTTGTTAAAACCAAAATGAATATTGACAGTTCATATATCATGTTTTCATTCTATTGTTAAGATAGTGAAACAGTATATGTAGTATATGTGAATGAGGTTATAAAGTACACTGTTCCCTTTTAAGATTTACCCGACATGTCCTCGGGAGTTTGTTTTCCATATCAAACTTGCAAAGTCTGAAATTACAAGGAAAGGATGAAAGACTGAACTTTGTGTAGGCTACTTAATATTGAGGAAAAAGTAGCGCTTCTCAGATGTCTCTGTTTTCCCCCATCCACACTGAGATGGAGCAGCAGCATTTTAAAATGAAATGGCCTCTTCAGCATTTTCAAAATGCTCCATTTTCAGCACTCGAAAACTCCGGGGTAGTGTGGACTGAAGGCATAATCGTAGCAAAACGTATGCGTTTTCAAATGAAAACAGGGCCTAAGATGTCTCAAGGAATGCATGAAAAAAGGGGCAACACCTGTTGAAACAGTTAATTATGTATGGACAAGACATAAATTGTGAAAAGGTCCATTTTGGGGGTTGAAACAAGCTCTGATCCTGTGTGACAAATATGAAACAATGTATAAAAAAAAACAGCTGCAAAAGAGGATATAAGCAGACTAAGACACCAGAGAGGCAGAATGTTCAGGCAGAGATGCTGCTGGGGGTCTCCTGAATTGAAGAAAGAAAAGACACGCGGCACACTTACAGCTCTTCTGGTTTATCATACTAAATACATTTTAATGTTCCGTTATTGGCGTCACGGTGGCGCAGTGGGTAGCACAATTGCCTCACAGCACGAAAGGTCGCTGGTTCGAGCCTCGGCTGGGTCAGTTGGAGTTTCTGTGTGGAGTTTGCATGTTCTCCCTGTGTTGGCGTGGGTTTCCTCCGGGTGCTCCGGTTTCCCCCACAAGTCCAAAGACATGCGGTACAGGTGAATTGGGTAAGCTAAATTGTCCGTAGTGTATGTGTGTGAATGAGTGTATATGGATATTTCCCAGTAATGGGTTGCAGCTGGAAGGGCATCCGCTGCGTAAAACATATGCTGGATAAGTTGGCGGTTCATTCTGCTGTGGTGACCCTAGATTAATAAAGGGACTAAGCCTAAAAGAAAATGAATGAATGTTCTGTTATAATGCTGGTCTGTGCAGTCTTATAAAAAACAAATAAACAAATTAAAGTATCTTTGGTGTTTCCTGTTTTGCATTAAACAAACTGGAAATCGAGGGTGTGTGACGACATTAACATTGCAACACATGACAATGCACCACTAGTTAAAATTGCTTGATTCTCAGCATTTGAAAATTCCTCGAAACATTTAGAATAATGTCAGCAAAACACATATCATTGTTCTAGTTTTTGGAAATTTTAATCCAAAATCCATTGTGACATTAAACATAATAGTGTATGTGTGTGAATGGGAGTGTATGGGTGTTTCCCAATGATGGGTTGCGGCTGGAAGGGCATCCGCTGCGTAAAACATATGCTGGATAAGCTGGCGGTTCATTCCACTGTGGCAACCCCTGATTAATAAAAGGACTAAGCCGAAAAGAAAATGAATGAATGAAAAACTTGGTGTTACAGATCTTGTTAAATATTAATTTTCTGAATAAAAATATATAATATAAAAACATATAAGATTTTATTTAGACCTACTTATCAGTTTGTCAACAAATATCGCACCTGTCTGTCTGGGTCCTCACAGTCCTCTTCTGATTGGCCCTTGGTTTTATCTGGTCTCCATGGCAGCCAGTGGTTTGCCTCTCGGGACGCCTCCACATCTAACCAGATCTTCCACTTGGGCCAGGTTTTGTCTTTGATCTCAGAGTCCTCCTGCTCTTCCTCCTCATCATCATCTGCAGACCACAGAGTTCACTGCAATGTTAGCTCTCAGAATGGATTAAAACCACTTGATTTGGAGAGACGACAGAACTCTGATGTCTTAAAAACTGAACATCAGTTCTTTATGTGACAAGGATTCCCTATTACCCATATCCATGTAAAATAGTCAGAAATGCCAAACATCAAAATATCAAAGCACTAGCCACATTATAGTGTATTGGAAATGATCTCCATTTGTGTGAGTATGTGTTTGGTTTGAACACCTGGCTCAGGTGGAATCACCCATCCTCCTTTTTCCTGCTGAAGCATCCAAGCCTTCCATCCGCGAGCCCCCCGCTCCCCAATCCTGGGCTCTCCACTGTCCCAAAATGGCTCAAAAAAATCCACCTGTACAAAATATCAAGACAGTATATAAATACATGTAATTGAATAAACAAATAATGGTTCAATGTTCCCAGACATTCTGATGGATTTTCATAATTTTCCTTTCATTCAGAACTACTACATTTTAAAATTTGTTCTTATAGACTTTCCTTTTTTTAAATATATTTGTTTAAATTTTGGCGCAGTGGGTAGCACAATCGCCTCACAGCAAGAAGGTCGCTGGTTCAAACCCCGGCTGGGTCAGTTGGCATTTCTGTGTGGAGTTTGCATGTTCTCCCCGTGTTTGCGTGGGTTTCCTCCGGGTGCTCCGGTTTCCCCCACAAGTCCAAAGACATGTGGTATAGGTCAATTGGGTAAGCTAAATTGTCAGTAGTGTATGTGTGTGTGAATGTGTGTGTATGGATGTTTCCCAGTGATGGGTTGCAGCTGGAAGGGCATCCGCTGCGTAAAACATATGCTGGATAAGTTGGCGGTTCATTCCGCTGTGGCGACCCCAGATTAATAAAGGGACTAAGCCGAAAAGAAAATGAATGAATGAATGTTTAAATTTTAACATACAACAAAATAGTCAAATAAAATAAAATAAAATAAATAAAGAACAGAACAGACATAATACTCACACAATGATGCTGTTTTATGATAGTTATAGACTTCCCCTTTTTAATCCAATATTTAAACCTAAGCATACATAGAAAAAATCTGCTTATGTCTTTTTGCATGCTGGAATTTTGAAATGACTGATATTTATAGGTTTTCAATTTAAGATCCATTTGCAGAATCACTAGCAGCAACACACTCTTTCACATTTAAGTGCTGCAAAATGTGTACTCAGCTGAATGGGGAAATCCTGTTTAATTTGCAGTTACACAGTGCCAAAACTACCTCATACTGCAGTGCCTAAGAACTTGTTCAGCCAATTACAGAAAGACGCCAGGGGTGGTCAGCCAATCGCATGCTGACTGAGTGATTAAAGCAGCAGTGATGTGCACCAGACCATGACACTCACTGATTGATGTTTGGTCAAATTCAAGGATAAGAAATGCAAAGAGGTTCACAATTGTTTACCGTAGTAAATATGCAGAGTGGGTATAATGAGCAATTAATCACAGATATTATGTTGTAATAATCAACAAGAATCAGCTTGTTGGTGTATTTAACAGGAAGATTTCTGCCACTGTGGATCTTGCTTAGCAGAATGTGAATGTGGTTGTTGACATTACAGATATTTCGGCTGTTAACGGGGAAAAAAAGCTTTAAAAGTAACAGTGTTTGTGAATGTTCCTCTTCAGCAAATCTTGCAACCAAAACAAAGAGGACAGGTCACAGTTCATGTGAATATGCAAACACCTCGTGCTGTATATAGTTATGTTTTCTATACACCTTTTTTAAACATGAAATATTTTTACCACATATGCTTTATTTAGTTTTTCTAAAGTTAACAGCAATGTCACAATTTCACTGCACAGAAAGAAAAAAACTACATTTTTTGAATCGGTTGTTTGGATAACTACAATAACTTATTACACAATTTTAAGGAAGCCTAGTATATTTGGTGGATTTTTAGTTCAATCAGACCCTAACCACGTTTCTTTGGGGTATATGTACCAGGCTGGCATAAGACACATTCAAAAACAAACCGAGAGAGAATTTAAATAAATTGAAAAAGACATTCATCACTCAAAAACGAACACTCTTTCATCATTTAGCCACCCTTGCCTTGTTTCAAACCAGTTTTAGTTTTTTGTTCTATTGGACACAAAAGAAGATATTCTGAAGAATGTAGGAAACCTGTAACCACTGACATCCATAGTATGAAAACAAGTACTATGGAAGTCAATGGTTACAGGTTTTCAGCATTTTTCAAAATATCTTCTTTTGTGTTCAACAGAACAAAAAAAAAAACTCAAACTGCCAAGGGTGAGAAAATGATGACAGAATTGTCATTTTTGGGTGATCTGCCCCTTTAAGTTGTGTTGCTGTAGTGGCAGTATTTCAAAGAAAAATAATTAAAGAAAGCAACATTTACACCATAGTTTTAATGCTTTTGAATTTGTGGCTGTACCTGTTGTCTGGTGGGAAGATTCTTTACATTGTCTGGCTTGAAGAAAGTGAAGTCTAGTAGGGCTTGAAAAAGACAAACAGCTTTCTCTGTATGACCTGCCTGGCGCAGGAAATGGCACTGCTGCAGAAAGATATCTGCCGGAAAAAAGAAAACACTTTGCTGACACTTGAAATCTGAAATATAAATTTCTATACATCTAAAATAATAACAAATATAAATGAAATGAATATTTGACCTAAAAACTAAATTTAAATGTGCAATACTGCACCACCAGCTCTAAGCACAAGAGGGCAGCACACAGTCACAGAGCTTTAAGGATTTATTTACCCCAAAATAATCTTTCACCCGCATGCTGTTTAAAACCAGTATGACATTTTTACCAAAGAAGCATCAAAAGGGTTTTAGAGCAACATGAGGGATAGCAAATAATGACATGATATAATTTTATGGATAAAGTAATCTTTTAAACTCCTTTCAGATCCTGCTATGCTCATTTGTCCCCACACAACACATTTGAATTTCACTTTAGACCTCATAATAGGCCTGGTCCAACCTGTGCTTAAATAACTGCATGTGTAAATTTAATCTCAGTTTAACAAATGTGCACTCTGGGAGTGCTGATGCAGATACTGACCCAATCTATCGAGGTAATTCTTTGATTAGGCTAACTGAGAAGCCAGTGATAAAGAGCACAGAACAGCAAGTGGTCTGGCTCAGAATCTGATTGTGCATCCACACACACACAGCGATTTTAACGCCTGTTCATTTTGGCGAATCCCCATTGCGGGGAAACCCAGGACAGTGATGTTTGTGTTCCGACTCACTGTCTGTCTCTCTCTAAACAGACCCACACAATACATCCTCTAAAGTAGCTGACAAACAGCATGCCAATCCACTTCAAAAACACCACATCATCACCTTTTACTGTTGCCTGCCAGTCGATCCCTGCCACACA
>CAIGQW010053273.1:6228179-6243375 GCA_903798125.1 Danio choprae | reverse complement strand
AGAGAGAGAGAGAGAGAGAGAGAGAGAGAGAGAGAGAGAGAGGCTGCCCAAACGTACACTTGCACAAACTGTACACTGCTTAACTCTACAAATATTTATGCACGCAATCAAAACAAGTTTACAGTTTCCACCTAGTTGCTGTCACAGCAACATGAGGGGAGAGAGAGAGAAAAATAACCTGTGACTGCAAATTCACATCTAAATGAGTCAAATCTAAACGATGACAATGCAAAAAATAATCCGAGGACACAATGGGACATTAAAAACTGTCTAAAGGTGAATCACAATGCATGACAGATGTAGACAATCAACATTACAACACATAACATTTGTCAGACATTCTATGATCTGACAAGTGCTGATTCAGCATGTTCAATGGGAGAAACAAGCTCTGACAGAAGCCAAAAGACACCGACACACTAATCCGAAAAAACCTGACAAAGTGCCTGTCTGCATCTGTCGGTGTGGTGTAAATTGGTGTTAAAAATGATATATTTAACAAAATAGTACTGTACCCAAGAGGTCTTCCTGTGTGCCTGGAAGTGGAGGGTGAGACACCATACTGCCATCCTGGACTGCACTAAGTGTGCTCAGACACTTGCCGAAAACGCCATTGACCTTAGACACTGAAAAAGTGCTGAAATGGCTCTGTGTGAAGAGCAGATACATCCTCCATAAAGGTGTGCTGTTTGGATGAATGAACACAAGCTTTTTCCATTCTTTCTGCAGGACGGCAGGCTCCCATAATTCCTTGCACAGACGGAGTTTCTCCAATTTCAGGTCCACGTTGGAAGGGTTACTTTCCACTGCTCTGTCCATGATGGAAAGCTTCTTCTCCAGCACAGCACGAAGAGACATCTTCCTCATTTCGGCATCACAGTCACCGGCAGAAGAGAAAGACCCAGAACCGAAGGCCAGCTCATCCTGAGCAGAGACATAGAAAGAAAAATGCAAATAAGGTGAAATGCAAACAATGTAACCTTTACATTTAATCTCTGCAGGCCTACCTGAAAGTGTACAAAGTCCAACCACAGCTTGATGTCTGTAGGATTCTCCCGTAGGTTCCTGTTAAACTCCTCCACTCGTGCACTCAGAAGAGTGCTGTTGCTCTCTTTTGCCTCAGTGCCCTGTTGATCTCCCTTGCCCTCCGGCTGGCCCTTGCCCTCCAGCCACAAGGTGGTTCCAGGGTCATAAATGCCCAGCGGATTGACCCATGATTCGGATGTCTGGGTGGAAGAGCCCTGTTCTTCAGCACAGACCGCAAGTTTGATGTAGAAATCAGAGTTGGTGGCACTCCTCTCAGGGAGTACAGGCAAAGCTAGCAGACCAGTCGACCGAAGCAGCTGACGGAAGGAAGAAGAGAAATAGCGCTCTGTTTTTTTGTCCACTCGCTTCTTCTCTGGTCCTCCATCAGTCCAGGTCACAGCCTGCGTTCTCAAGTCCAACCCCAGACAAGAGCCTCCCTTCCTCTTATACCTAAAAAGAAGTTTAAATAACATAAAAAATAACACCAAAAGTGATTGGAGAAGGACCTATAAGCCTTTTCATCCAAGTTCATTGCAGAAAATATGAAGAAACACTTCAGATTCTATCTAGACTTGCTGACAGATGATGGACAAAGTAAACACAAGAGTTGACAGGTGACTGAGGGAGGAAGCGATAACTTGAGAAAGTGAAGAAAAGAGATGGTAGATTTATCTGCGCTTTGGTGCAATGCTTGACCTTCTTGAGATAAGAATGCTGGGGTGCACCACAAAAAAGTCGAACACAAACTCTTTGCACATGAGCCTTAGAGGAGTGTATGGGGCATCTCTGTGACAGTGGGGGAATCGGAACAATCAGAGAGAATGCGAGTATTGATTGTGGTCTCTTAAGTTACAGATGGCAGCTCTGACACCAGATTAAAGCTGATAGTTGCTGGAGAACAGCCAGGCGTGATATCTGTTGCCTCTGAGCAGCTAATAAACCCTTCACTTTAGCCTGCAGTGCCAGAACACGGGAGTAAATATGACCCAGAACAACACTTATGGAGAGCAGAGGTGCAGAAATTTCACTACAACTGCATGCTGGCATCAAAGTAAAATAGATTTACATCTCCAGAAGGAAAAATCAGCGCTTGCGAAGCAGCAAGACAGGTTTTAGGCTGTGGCTCTGCATAAATGAAATGAGCCATCAGAGCTGCTTTGCCATTATCAATGCATTCATTTCTTATAATAGAGTAAGAGAACTATCACATAAGATAAATGATATCATTTTTGGTAACACTGTTCGATAAGGTTGTATTAGCTAATGATAGTTAATGCATTTACTAACATGAACAAACAATGAACAATACATTTTTTAGAGTATTTGTTCACGTTAGTTAATGAAAATACAGTCATTTATTGTTAGTTCATGTTAACTCACGGTGCACTAACTAATGTTAATTCATGAATTTGGATGTTAATAATGCATTAATAAATGCTGAACTATAATTAATAAATGCTGTACAAGTATTGTTCATAATATGTTCATGTTAGTAAATACATTAACTAACATTAACTAATGAAAACTTATTGTAAAGTGTGACCTCGTTATTTCAGAATAAATTACATTCAAATGTTTTTAATAAATGCATGATAGAGCTACACATTTTAAAGGGCTCCTATTTTACCCCTTTTACAAGACGTAAGATAAGTCTTTGGTGTCTCCACAATGTGTCTGTGAAGTTTCAGCTCAATATACCTTCAGATCGTTTTTTATACCCTACTGAATATGCCCATTTTAGGCTCAGTTGACAGTGTAGCTGTTTTTGTAGCCTGTGCCTTTAATGCAAATGAGCTGGTTCTCCCCGCCCACAGTTCTGACATGCATGTCGGTTTTACTGCATTATGTCAGATAAACAGTACAGTGACAAAGAAAAACACGGATGAAGCAGATTCAGGATTCAGTTTATAAATAACGGATTTAGTTTATAAGTCAAATAAAGAAAGTAAGTTTATTTGATATATTTGTGGTTGAGTTTATTCAAGCACACGCTTGCAATGATGCATCGTTTTCTGCAACGATGAGTCACACACAAATGTCGGTTCGCAGTACAAACACACATTTAACTGTACAAAGTTTTTGCATGTCTAACGTTACTTGAAGCATCCTCGCATAGCCTCTATGCGGCTGTGCTGATTCCCAAAGTCATAAATTACATAGCGATTTTACTGTCTTTTCTTTATTACGAACGTGCACTACTGCTTAAAAATGTTTTAAACTCATTGCTGATAACAGAGAGTTGAAACAGATCTTTTAACCCCAGTTTCTTTGCAAATCCTGTTCTGTGGACATGTTTATGTGTTACTACGGAGAAATGTTAATAAGCGACTGTCAATCAATTCAGTGATTCCTACGTCATGTTGCGGTCGGCCTCAAAATCATTGGAATTTGGATCCTGTTTTAACGTCAGGAAATTTAGAAAAAAAAAAAGACTTACTGTGTTTCTATCACTCCAATATGACAGTGGACACAGTATACCTACACACAGTTCTGTCCAAACAGCTTCCAAAAGTTGATTTTGCATCACCAACATTTGCATATTAATAGAAAGATACTCGCATGCACAAACAAGTAGTTTCAAATCCACATTTTTTGTCACTTTTTGAATATAAGGTTTACAGAAATGATCTAATGGAGTCAGATAATTGGTAAGTTAAAAGGTACTTTTTTTACACGGTAATAAAAAAAAAAAACATTTGAGGGTCAACGGGTGGCCAAAACAAATGTCTCTGGGATTGAGATGCCAATGATTTCATATGGATTTCAAAGGAGCTCTGCAAACTGAGGATATAAAAGCGGTTGAAAGACAAACGGGAGCACAATCCACACTGCAGCTCTGTAGTACACAAACAGATGCAGTGCTCCCCTGCATTGTAGAGTGTCTGGCACCTGCTGCTGCGGAGACTGGCTGACCTTCAGAGAGCCAAACAGACCCAATGAAAGAAGAGAGCATCTGTGTGTGAGGCAGACAGACACACAGAGATAGTGAGTAAAGTTACCTGGCTATGTCTCCCCTATAGAGGGATTTGTATTGCCAGTTGGCACGGTCAGCTATCCTGTCGATGCAGAAGGGGGAGTCAGTGGGGGTCTGGAGGTCATCCAGCCACATAAAGGTCTCGCTCACCCGAACTTGAGTTTCCTCTCTGCAGTCAAGTTGACGAAAGACAATGACATTAAAACACACACAGATAGACAGAGAGAGAGAAATACAGGGTTAAAAGTGTCTAAACTAGAAATACTGATATGAAAAATTCTAAAACAATGCATATAGCATTACCCTTTTAACCTACACAAAAATAGTATGAATACCCCAAAAAAAGAAAGTTCATCCAAAAACTTAAATAAGCTATGTTTAATAATGAATAACATATCCTGCTTTTGCAGTGTAGAAAAAAAAATCACTTTTATCACTACATTTTTACTCTAATGTTACCTAAAAAAGTAATCAAAAAGTGAAAAACTACTTGATGAGCTGGCCCTTTAAGAGATTAATGTGTGAAGCCTTTTAAGCCAGACACAGAAAAAAAAGACCAGGGAACAACATAGTGAAGGATTTTTCTGAACACACCTGTCTGTGTTCGCCTTTTTTAGAAGGTCGCTGGGGTATATGGTGTCCGATTCAGACCCACTACTTTCAGAGTTATCTCTGCTCCTCTTCTTCTTATGTTTTTTCTTCTTTTCTTTCTTTCTCTTCTTCGATCTGCCATGGTTGTCTCCTCTCTCTTTACGCTTCTCCTCACTGCATTATAAAAAAAAGACTTTGAACGTCTCAGGATCATTGCTGTCTATAGAAGATGAGTAAGCTCTCAGATTTCATCTAAAATATCTTAATGTGTGTTCAAAAGACAAATAAAGATCTCAGGGGTTTGGAACAACGTGAGGTAATTAATAACAAAATGTATTTATATGGGGTTGGGGGCGGTGAGAACTAACACTTTAAATTGTCATACACTTCAAGTGGAGCTAAAAAGCCCTTTTGGAATCTATTAGTTAGGTTTTAATTATGCATTAAGATCCACATAGGTGATAAAGTGAGTTTATTGAGCCAGTAACTGCACTGCGCTTTAAAGGCTCAGATGACCTTGTGCCTGCTGGTTCCCCTGTCTCTGATCGGGCTCTGTCTGTGGCTCGTTGGTGAGTCTTCAAAGCATCTTCTGTACTGAAGCTCTGATTACTCAGCCATTCCAGATCCGCTGGAGCTGTGAGACGAAACATTCAGTCAAAACAAATTAGCTCTGCTGGTCTCTTAAGAACTGAAATAAAATTAGTCAGTTGTGACAGACAGCCTGTACAAATGAAGCGAAACCTCAGAGGATTGCATTTGATGATGAGACTCACATGCAAAAAATAAAAATAAAAAATAAATAAAAACTTGCAAAAGAGGGATGATTTGCTTAAGTAGTGAAAAGGACAGAGGCTATCTGTTACTCTGTGGACAGCCTGGGAAGGAGCCAGATCCATTGCTGACCTGGCCAATATTCTGCACAAATCCCCCAATGGCAGCTGAGGTGTTCTGCATACAAGAGCAGTTTGTTCTTTCTACTGTAATCAGTGTGAAAACGGTCTATTCCCAATCATTTGATATTGATTGGTAGGTATGTGTGTCTTCATTTAGCTTATCAATTGGTCTCATCCATAAACATCCAGTATTTAGAACAGATTAATTTGTGTGTGTGTGTTTGTGTGTGTGTGTGTGCAGAATATGTGCTGCCAGTGGTGCTTGTAAGAATCACTTCAACTACTGCTTGCAAAAAAAACAAAAAAACTTATTATAAATTGTGTGTAGACTTGTGTGTGCATGGACAGGAATGGCAGCTAAATAGATGTTTGGCAGAAAAATTATGAATTAAATATTCCATCTTTCCTTACTATATTTGGTGTAGGTAAATGTACATAACACAGTTTTGCTGTTTTTAAAATCTAGTCTACAAAATATCAATGTGAAACAAAAACAGGAGAACTGTTTGAAACAATTGTTTGAAACAAAAATGTAATTACTACTGTTGCTACTGTAACTAATTTGCATTTCGTCCCAAATGCTACTTCTAACTCTAATCAATTCTCTTCACATTACGAATCAACCATGCACAGAAGTGAATTGAATAAGTAATATGTTGATTCACGAACCACTAGAAATGATACAGTCCACTCAGCGAAGGTGGTTGCGAACTAGTGCAGCTGACTTATTTAACAAACGAACGTTGACAAATCGGGCATCATTGTGACTTCTGAGGATGAGGAAATATTTAGTGTCAATTATAGTTACAGAATTTAGTCTTCACAATATCCGTTAAAGGCTGTTTTATTGTTAACATGTTGCACAATGTTTTATGCTTCAACTTAATTTTAATTAAGAGGAGACCACCATTAATCACATATCCTACAGGTGATATAAGAAATAAACTTAATTGTAAACGTGGATCTGATAACAATATCACCATTGCAGTTGCAGTAACAGCACTGTTACATAAATCAAGCAGCACTTATAGAACTAATCCGCACAAAACTAAGCTTCGTTTACAAGTTGATTCATTGATGCATCATCAAGAGTACGTCCCCGAATCCTGCATGAAGCTCTCCTGGACGCTACTAGACTTCGAGCAGGTCAGAGACCACTTACCTTTACTTTCTGCAGAGCTATTGCTGCCTGACAGTCCGGAGAAGGACGGGAACAGAGACATGTTGCTTCAAACACACATCAAAACAGACGCGAGCCGATGACGTCATCCACCCGCGACTTGACAGAAAAGCATGCGGCGATGAGAGCGAATCGGTTCTTTTGAACAGCTCGCATTTAAGAACCAGTTTTTAAAATGATACAGCACTTCTTTTGTCATGACAAAAGAAAAAAAAGATTTGGACAAGTAATTCACCAAAACTTTTGTAAGAAGAAATCTGAAACAAATCTGTTTTTAAAACCCATATTTATTATGCACGACTATAAAAAACGTTACATGTAGTCGTTTTTGTATTCGCTAATGTAATTAATTTGCATTTCGTCCCAAATTCTTCTATCAAATATATCGTCCAAATTGGGAATCATTGAGACTTCTGAGGATGGGAAAATATTTTTAAATGACGTTAGGACATTTCATACACATTTACAGTTGAGAACAAACAGATGCAAAAAGTTCAGCTATTGTGGTAACTTTAATAGTTCTGCAAAGTTGTCTGCATATACTTAGCAATGTTTCCCTCCCCGATGAATGCAATGCTTAAATAACAGACAGAATCTTTTATTTATATCTTTTGCCGCAACCGTAATTTCTTCCTGTTTAACGATTTTTAAATCTACAAGTGTATTCAACTGAGTTAATGTACAGTGCGCACATCACAAGTTACCACTGTTTTCTTGTAAAACTCAATTAAACTTTAACTTTCTTGATGTAAAGGAGCCTCACTGTAAGTCTATAATATGACATCTGATCCCGGGAGAGAAATTCAATCAACCCTGTCATGTCTAACCGAAGGGCTTGTTGGCCCGCCGGCTCCAGTGCTGCTTGATCCGGGACACGCCGAGCGCAATGGCTTGACGCATTGCAGGTCTAACGTAACCAATCAGAGACACTGTTACAGTCACGAGCGGATTGCAGGTCTCAGCCGGCCAATCATAAAAGCTGTGACATGCTGAGCCGAAATCTCTCTAGCGTCAACAAAGACAGTGGACTTGATGCAATAAGTAATATTCCGAGGAAAGAAACTAGTGCCTTTCAGAGAAGTAGTTCCTCAAGATGTACTGCGTTCTTTGAACATTTTTAGTAATAGTGATCCTATTAAAGTATTATACTGTATGTCGTTTTGTCTTTATTTTGTATACATAAATTTTGTGATTTAAAAAATGTTAGAGTACGCCATTATATCCCTAAAATAAATTCAGAAGACAGAAATTTCAATATTTATTTCTATATTTACATTTATTGAAATGTTGCTGATTAATAATAATTTAAATTGTAACATTTTTGAATGTGAACATTGAATGCATTTATTTCAATGTACGTTTTGTTCTACATTATTTATAGTTATAAATGTGCATTTTGCTTGTTACATTTATTGTTTAAAAAGTCGGTATATTTGTATGTTCTACTTACAAAAGTGAACTGAAAATGATACGCTGTGAGGTTTATTGAGATTTAATAAAACAGTTTTCATACTATTTATACTGAATGTTAATATAATTATTAAAATGCCATTTTATAAAGTGATCTAGAAAATAATAACATAATAAATACACAATGTTCATCAAGCTGCTTGTTATATTACTCATGTAAATAGACCACGTGCATTATATATTCAAGTTGTACATGTATGTTCACTTACTCAGGAAAATATTTCAGTCCTACCAGATAAAATCGTATGCACATATT
The DNA here is from genome assembly GCA_903798125.1 of Danio choprae. Lineage (NCBI taxonomy): Eukaryota > Metazoa > Chordata > Actinopteri > Cypriniformes > Danionidae > Danio > Danio choprae. Next base: position 6,234,985 of record CAIGQW010053273.1, on the reverse strand, counting down.
ATAAAATTATCCAAACAGACGGACTTCACTATCAGGTTTTTACATAACTTAACAACACTTTCCCTTCACGGCGGTTATGATAAGAAGATAGGCGGGGCTTACGACTGCACTATGCGGAAGTGAGTGATTGGGGCCGTACGGCGGAGGAATACACAGATGTATATAGTACCGGATCACCTTCAATACTCTGCAAGCGACAGTTGCACGGTGGAGCTTTAACGGTGAGCGGAGCATCGCTGCAGTCTAGAGTAGATTAACAAATCCAGTCCACTCTCCACCCTCAGAAATGGTAAGTATAGGCTTTGATCATGCAATATTCATTTATGAATTTCTGCCTATCTTTTATTTATTTATTGCGTTATGATTGTTAGTATATACATATGATGACTAACGTAACCACCTGCCTGCCTCTAACGTTACTGCGCTCGTACAGCAACATATTCATCAGACGCTGTAATGTATTTCAATGCACTTCGCAAGCGACGACTGCGTCCGTTTTTTTTTATTGCGGTGTTATTGATGTCATAGTGCGGCAGGAAATGTGACATATGCGTTTTATTATGGTGTGATGAGCTGGACAGCAGCAGACAGATGATCTGTCCTCGCGTATGTTACTGTTAAATAAGACCACATTGTTCCTTCCTTTGTGCTTCACGTGTTTGAGACCACATTTGTTTTGCATTAGCAAGTTATTTTTGATGTAGACATCATTGACAGCGCCTGTACAAAATCAGGCCAGTCTGAATAATGAGCATAGGGAGATCTTAAAGGAATAATTTACTAAAATAAAAAAATTGACCAATTGTCATTATTAATTGACCCTCTTGTTATTCCAGATTATATTTTCTTTTTTTTCAAACTGGAACACTAATAAAGATGTTAGAATGACATCCTCAGTCGCCATTCGCTTTCATTGTATGGAAAAAAGATGCTATGGAAGTGAACGGTGACTGGCGCTGTCAGTCTCTAACGTGTTTTGTGTTGTTCCACACAATAAATAATGTTACAAATGATGACAAGTTGAATATTTTGGAACTATTTCTTAAAACGTTAACTGTATTTAATGAGGTCCATTAAGGCAGCTCTTATGTGGGCTCTTTTGGCTGTAGAGTGTCGTTTCATTTTTGAAGACAACACAAGGCATTGTTACATTTGTGTATGATCGTGGAATTTATCTCTGATGCACTTCTATTGGTTTGCACAACTGTCAGATCTAGTAAAATAAGCTAGATTAGAAACATACACTGACTTCATTCATTGGTTTCTGTTTTGAGCAAACACTTTTGATTTATTTTTTGTCAATGTAACACAGGTTTGTTTGTTATCCGGGCTCTGGATTTAAATATTTTGTGCATAAACCATACAGCTGGATGCCAACCGAGAAAATAAGCAAACCTTTGTTGCGTTTTAGTTCAAGAAAGCAAACATTGTTTGCCATGCATGGAAAGAATGTCCTGAGTGAGTTCAACAAAAGTCAATGCTGACACATTGAGTCCATGCAAACCCTTCTGGTTCAGCTTTTCCACAGCGTGCTGCCAGAAGGTTGCGTATTAAAAAAAAATTCTGGGTGTTATTTAAGCCTGTGGGCTGTTTGGTGAGCATGATCTCAGTTCTGCGATGAGCTGTGAATGGTTAACTGCTGTGTGAGAGGTCTGTTTCCTCCCTTGGGTTGTGTCTTCAAGATCTTCCTGTCCATGGTGCAGCTCTAATCTTGTAATCTTGTTGTCCCACCTGTACGGGCAACCGTGCCATAGGATTCAGTGTGCCCCTATGAGGAAAATAACAGTTTTTTTTGCCTATAATGTAGAAAGTGTCTGTGCTTCTTTATACTGGCATCTCTGCAACTGTCACTCTAATACGACAGTCATGTTGAACGTTTTTAATGCTATAGAGGAGCTGACCAGCTGTCCAGTGATCAAAACTTTTTACAATTATCCTAAAGAAAATACAGCGTAGCCAGGGTGATAAAATGGCCAAACCAGCCCTAAATAAATTTTGGGATTTGCTGTCTTGTCTTCACAACACACATTTAGTTTAGTTTTAAGGGAGCCACCTTCACAGTTGCAATCTTAAGTTCAAATACATGCAATTCTTCCCATCTTGGGTGTGAAGTATAGTGGTGTTTGTTTTGTGCAGAGAGACAGTTACTGGAAATGGACTCCATAGAGCATTTTCATCTGTCTGGCGGCATGATGGGCCTTGGGGACTCCCTGTTAACATGGTGTGAAAGTGGCAATACCACACTCATTATCGTACTCTGGGTGTCCTGAGCATCAGGCCAGCCTTCTCTCAGCTGCTCATGCCGCTTGGCGACTCCTAAATCAAGGCCAGATTCCAGGCAACGTTGTGCAGCCTTTTCAGATACAGGCCAGATTCCTGGTAGTGGTGTGCTATGTTTGAAGCCTTGCTGGATGGCAAATTGCCTGGAAGGCTTCCAGTAGAGGTGCAGGATCCTGTTTTCTCCCTATCAGCTGGAGAGAAGAAACAATCCTTTATGGGCAAGGCCCATGGGGAATAATTTGTGGTATTTTATCTATTTAGATTTTGGAGGAAAATCTGCATTAAAGTAGTAACTTTTTTTAGTAACTAAAAGCTTTGTCAAAGTACCTGAAGTGTTTATTCAATAATTTTTCTATTTTAAATATAAAGCCCTTTCTGCTGTAAATTATAGGTAAGAGTGTTTCAGAGTGATTCAAATCAGCAACCATACTATTTTCTACCATTTATTTAAATCAAGACTAATTATTTATATAAATATAAAATGAATGTAATATTGCTGTTTATTATTAACTGTTTATTAAAATGTATTAACAATAATAATAATTCTGGCGCAAGTTGCACTCCAGAATACAAGATCTGTTGCTACATCCATTACCTTTAAAGGACATCAAGGACTTAAGGATAAGGGACATATGTTCATATTTGGGTTAAATTTCAAGGGAATTATGGACACCACTCTAATTGGAACAACATGCAATGGGATGTCTTGCACAACGATATAGTCATAATAGGGCAGGAAGGGACTTTTGTAACTCTCCGAGTCATAGCTTGACCCTACCTGGATATGAACTCAATGTTTCTGCTACCTGCCCGGATCTTTAACCCTCAGGCTAACATGACCCATAGGAAGAAACACAGAGAGAGAGGAATAAACTTGGCCAAAAGCACAGTGAGATGGTTGAGATAATGCATCCACTCAGGGAAAGGTAAAACCGACCATTGTGTTTGCAGACGGAGAGAGGTGTTGGCACAATTAGCAGAGATGCTATGTCACTCAGATGATCAAAGAGATATAAACGCAAACCCACAGCTGGCTGTAAACTGAGATGACCACAGGAGAAGGTGAAGTGACGGGCTGCTTGATTTAGACAGACAGACTTTAATACTCCCCTTTGATTCAGCTGTCACCCTGTGTACCTGCAGATTCACCTGTGCACCACATTGTTGGACCTGACCTTATGGCTGCCCATTTGACCAATCTCAAATAATGGAAACGATCCCTGAACCTCAGCTTTGTAACTGTAGTGAGCTGCTGACATTAAGCTTCTCAGAAATCGTCCCAATATCTAGCTGCAAGATACCCAATGCGGCCTGGGAGGTTGGTACAGTAACACTGGCCCCAATGGTCAGGTGAGCTCTCTCGGGGTTCATTGTTCATCAGCCTGATCAGCCAGACTCATCGCTCCTTGCTCACGGAGCAGAATGCCTCCAAAGAGACCCATCGTCTACCCTGAGGAGGAATTTGTGTCCTTATGCATGGTCTACGATCTCCTCGACCAGCAGCAGTTCTTTTATAAAGAGCTGATTGAGCTACAGGAGAGAAATTATAAGTCCTTCCTGCACATGCTGGTGGACTCCACCAACAGCCGCATTGACAGTGTGGTGCGAGATGTCCAGGATTTGAAGAATAGTCTGCAGCAGTGCCGGACTGAGCTTGGGGATGTCAGGCGCCAAGGCGTGCAAAATGCCAAACGGGCCGAGTGCCTGGCAGAAGGTCTAGTTATGGTCCGAGGTGCTGTGGACGGCCTGACCTCATTGAAAAGCCCCACCGCTGAGGTCAAACCCAGAAAAGCACCGATGAAAATGGACAGGCAAGATGTAAAAAAGACTGATTGCTGGGACAACGAACCAAAGGCGAAGAGGCTGGTGGCTGATTTGACAGACATTCGTTTTGATGGCATAAAGGTTAAATTATCAATAAATTAAAAAAAAATCTTTTTTTTTTTTTTTTTTTTTTTCAATTGGCTGTTTTCAACAACGTGACCTTTTAAGGAGATACTTATAAACAAGTATAAAATATAAATCAGTTTTTGAATTCTAGGTCAAAGTTGTTTTGTCTTGTGGTCTTGGTTTTTTTGAGTTTCAAAAAGGAAGTTTTGAGTATCAGTATTAAGTGACAGGGCAAATAAAGATTGTTTTAAGAGAATTTATGAACCTAATAATCAATTATGTTTGTTAGGGTTAAGTTTTCACATTGTACACTCTGGATATGCAGGGCTTGGTTGCAGCTTTTTTGATGCTTGTTTTTCTTCATGACAGGACATCTCTGCCATTTAGGGTCTCAGTTTGACGCTAATGCGCTTGGCTCGACAAAATGATGACTTATATGCGTTTATGACACTCATTTACTCATCACTTTTTTTTTTCTTCTTCTCCATTTACAGGCTGACCAACTCACCGAGGAGCAAATTGCTGGTAAGCAGCGTGTTTGTGTTTGTAGTGTAAACATACCCTGAATTGCATCAGTACCAAGAATAATGGTCACATATCAGCTACTTACAATCAGTACTCCAGGAGAAGAAAAGGTGAAAATGATGCTTCAAATATGTGAGGTTTAAACGCTGTTTTTCTGTTTTTTTACAGAGTTTAAGGAGGCTTTCTCCTTGTTTGATAAGGATGGTGATGGTACAATCACAACTAAAGAGCTAGGCACAGTGATGCGCTCGCTCGGACAGAACCCCACAGAAGCTGAACTGCAGGACATGATCAACGAGGTGGACGCTGATGGTGAGTTGAGTTCACAACAAACAATGATGATGCTGTCTGTTAGGATGTGCTTCCGGCGCTATATTAAGATTGAGGTTCCGTGTTTTTTTTTAACAGCGTGTAGTCAATCAGTACACAAATGCTAGAAACGCTTTTCTGGCACATCTGTACAAAAAATTAAAAAATAAATCACACCTAATGCTGGTTTGTAAGGCTGACCTTTTTTCCTATCTTGCTCTGGAACGGTTAGGCTCAAAAGTGGCTTCAACCCTATTTAAACGTTGATTAAACCGTTATCTTGTTTTGTAATTAGCTTGTGTGCAAGCAAGCTTTCAAATAGCACCAAATGTAATACGCCTGGGATGCCTCTCTTGTTACAGAGCTGATGTAATTAGTCTTTCAGTATGCTGTGGTGTCTTTAGAGAGTGTCCTTTAACACTTCATATTGTTAGATCACGCAGAGCACTCAGAGTTTCTGAGATGTACTGATTATTTTCAGATGGGATTGTGCGGTATGGAGTCGTTTTTGTAGGTCAGACAGCAGTAAAGCCCGTTGAATAACAGCAGGTAATAAAGACCTCATGGAATCCTTTACATAATCCACTTTGGCAGTGGTGGCAGTGGAATGGAGAGTGTTTGTGAAGAGCTTCAGTGAGAAGAACATGCAGTGTGAATAAAAACACACACGCATACATAAGCACGTGTCTACACCCACTTTGTCAGATTACACGCGCAGTGTGAGCCCTATGGGAATAGCTGTAGTGATCATTTTCACACACGCATGCACACAGAAGGATGTCATATTTGTCCCATGTAATGGAAATATTCCACCTCAGCTTGGTTAAACCTCAAGGGAAGCAAAACACGGGCATGTGTGCGCACACACACACACACACACACACACACACACACTTCAGCCTAAAAACTGCAGGACTGTCTCATCATTCCTGTATTGTTTAGATTTTTTTTCCCCCAGAAAATAATTACAGCCAAATGGCTGTAATTTCAAATTCTGCAATCAGTTTAACTGAATAAGTTAAACATAACTTTTTAAAACCTACAAGTAATCATTTAAATGCTATAAGTGAATTTAGGCATCACCACATAATGATGTACATTATAAAAAGAGATTCAAGTGTTTTAAGTTACTCCTTTTTAAACACTTACTTTAAAGGAGTGTAAGATGAGAGCATAGGTACACAAAGTAAAAAATGGAGGGTATCAAACATGCTTTGTATGCATCGTTGGGCTGATTTAGTTCAACTAGATGATACCTAAAAAGACTTAATACGTGCTATTAGCTCTCATTACACCTCATTATATCCTGTTGACTAGGCTATTTTTCTCCTGCATTCTTCTTCTTCTTCTTCTTCTTCTTCTTCTTCACCACTCTACCAGATTTTCCAAACACAATAGACTAAATCAGATTATTTTCTGTTATTTTCAGGTAATGGAACCATTGACTTTCCTGAATTTCTGACAATGATGGCCCGGAAAATGAAGGACACAGACAGCGAGGAGGAGATCCGTGAAGCTTTCCGGGTGTTTGACAAGGTCAGTGATGAAAAGAGGGGCATTGTGGGAAGTATTTTTGCTGCCATGGAAAGAGTGAGAAGGCAGGGAAAAAACAAACCAACTCTTGGAAAACTAAATAACAAGCCCTTGTTCCACATAAAGCTGTCATTGGTTTCAAGCAGATGGTCCAGTCAGAGATTTTTCCATGTTTACAAAGACATTTGATTGTCAATTGCCTCTTTTGCTTCCTTTTGCAAAATGTTACCAGTGCCTCTCCTTTTTAATCTCCATTATGGATTCACAAC
>CAIGQW010053273.1:6189136-6223179 GCA_903798125.1 Danio choprae | reverse complement strand
AGAAATTGTTTTTCATGCCACCTTAAATCCCTTGAAAATCTGTGAAATGATGCTTGAGACCTGACAAACAGAAAAACATTTGGTTAGGTCCAGCAGGAACGCTGATTCTGATCCAAATGGTAATACAAAACGGAGACCGCAGATCCCTCAAACCGAGTGAAGGGTCACGACCCCTGAGAATGCTTAGTGTGTGACACTGACACCAAAAACTGTCACGCTCCAAAACAATGCATAACATTTCCATGTCTCGCTCTCTCTAATCTGCTGATGATAGATGACACATTGCCATCAACACTCTGAGTCTGTGTGACGGCCAGAGGAGTCACCTTTCACTGTTTCACCGGCTCGCAAACCTCAAGTCCAGCTTTCCCAAAAGCCGCTGTAAACATTATATGCTAAGCTAACACTGTTGGGGCAAATGACAGTAAATGTCCTTGTGCAATGTCAACACCCTTCATAATCGCCAGCAAACATGCGGACGGGCATGTGATGAAAGGACATATGGATCCATGGCCAATCACGATAGCAGATTTTGTAGAGAAATAACGAATGTGTCCGAAAAAAACATCCCCGAAATGAAGGCTTGCTAATTGATGCTCCACAGTAAATACAATAAATAAAGCCATATATGCTTCAGACAGCATGATGACAGAAGTTGGTCTTAATGTCTATGAATAAGCTTTGACAGGATGCCGCAGATGAACTTTCCCATTGCTGTGTGAGAATGTGAGCTCACCCTACAAAACTCCCTGGAGTCTCTTGTATTGATTGGGTGCTCTCTGATGTGAGAATTGAGCTGGGCTGCCAATCAATGACAGGATCACAGCAATAATACCAATGAAAAAACAAACCACCGCCCAGAGAGAACACACACACACACACACACACACACACACAGACAGAATGAGAGACCACCGCAGAGATTAAACCAAGAGCTTATTCCAAATCGCAGAAATTACATCTATTTATAATCACTACATTTTCACAATTTCTGATTACTTTCGCAGAATGTTTGTATTACATTTTACCTTACATTAGGGACTGAACATTGGCATTAGGAGAAATGATTGAAAGGGCATTGCTAAGTTTTTAAGGCCGATTCCTTGACAGATCCCGACCAACGCAGGCAACCTGAAAAGCAGCAAACATCTGAGTGCTGGCCAGCAGGAATGGACGGTAACAGATGGCCACGGTGGCTTTTAGGATATTGTGGGCAGTTGCTAGAGAGTTGCTAAAGGCAGTCGACTTCAAAGAACTAGCAGCGACAAAAACTGACTATTGTTGGCTCTGTCTGCGCTATAATACTGCATAAACTATTGCTGACAGCACCATGTGTAAAAGGAAATAACTGTCAGTAGAACACATTTGTGCCCACCCTCTATTTCAATGGCACTGGTTCTGGAAATATATCCCTATAGGGATTTCTAAAAAGTCATATAGGGTAAAGCATTATGCAGTGAACTAAACTAACCACTTAAACTAAACAAGAATCCTTTCATTGCCATTAATACCAGGATAACAGAGTGTGGTACCAGCATCTGTCATCTTTTTTAGAAATTACTTATTGCAAGCCTGGCGTCCAATCAGGATCTCCATCAGTATCTCAGACAGCAGCAGGTTCTTCAGTTCCGGATGTTTTTTTAGCCCACTGTATGAAGAATTTTTGTGTATAATACATTACTTTACTTTATTTCACTATTCTAACATACAGTTGAAGTCAAGTTGAAGTGGTTTGTTCTGTAGACAATAGAAAAAAAAAAGAAAAATATATATATATATTTATATACACACACACACTGCTTAAGGGGGCTAATAATATTTAACTTAAAATGGTTTAAAAAAAATTTAAAACTGTTTTTATTCTAGCCGAATTTAAAACAAATTAGACTTTTTCCAGAAGAAAAAATATTATAGGAGATACTGTAAAACATTCCTTGCTCTATTAAACATCATTTGGGAAATACTTGAAAAAGAAAACAAAATTCACAGGAGGATAATTTTGACTTCAACTGTAAATGAAGAGCGTCCTGCACTCACTAACGTATAGTATCTGAAAAACTATTTAGTTTAACTGTGCCACATCTCTAAGCCATCTTCCAGACCACACTGAGGCTTCACAACCAAAGATGATCAAAGGAAAGCCCTTAGAGATGCAGTGGTCAGGACTAGTGTGTAGTGTTTGCAGAAGCAGTCACTGAGGGCTCATTATGGTTCAAGTAAGTTTGACCTCTTTTGACCCAGATCAAAGAGCAGAGTGTGGCCGTGCTGGCCAGTTTATGATGCTCAGAGCTTTACAGGAGAAACGAGGCAAAGAAGATCTCTCGAGAGGCGTAAACACTAAAACGCTCCTCTTAATAACGGCCAAACTCTTGCTGAAAATCTTTGTACGTCCCAGAATCCTCCTGGGAACATGGCCTGTCCCGTAAAGCAGCAAGCGCTCATTAGTTTAAGGCAGGCCTGTAAGTGCATTAAATAATTCACCTTGTACATTTCCCACCTCATATCCTTCTTTCTCCCTGACTCCCTTTTTTATTAGGCCACGTCATTCATTTGCTTTTCAGAAGCGGCTGCCCTCGTCCTTTCTCTCTGCATTATTTTTTTTCTGCTTCTGAGCTTTTGGACCTTCATCAATCTTTGAGGGCTTTTTAAAGGTATTCAAGCATGGCACAAGTCAAGGAAACAGTGGGCTCATCTAACATACATGAGCTGAGGAGAGCAGGGCATGTAAGGAGACATGTGGGTAACAGGAAATGAAGTTAAATGTGCTCAAGTAGGGGCCAAGAAGTACTCTTTTCTTAAATCAGTGCTTGGTTTCACACTTCATTGGACTTTGAAATGTTTTACAGCGCAATACAATGGAACTATGCATTACATTCTACTAACTAGACTGCTGCTATGGAGTTTTTAGCTTAAGTGCTTTGCTGAGGCTATGCTAACTGCTGATGTACTTCAGGCTAATTCGAAGAATGAACTGATGTTGGACAATTTCGAAAACAAAATTCACTTGAGGTGTTTGAAACAGTTTGGAATCTCAATGGAAAATTTAAGAGAGGGTTCAAATGCGCTGCAAGTTAAAAAAACAAATAAATAAAAAACTCACCTCTCAGATCTCCGACAACTGAGAGTATCTGCAGGTTTCTGAGAGTTATATTTAAGACTTCTAAAGACCTCTTTAATACCACACAGTATTAAATTTAAGACCAATTTTATAGTATAGAGCAGTGTTTCTCCACCACATTCCTGGAAGACCACCAACACTGCATGTTTTTGATGTCTCCTTTGTCTGCCACACCCATTACAGGTCTTTCAGTCTCTGCTAATGAGCTGATGAATTAGGGATGCACCGATCCCGATACTTGGATCGTATATTGGTTCGATACCGCATATTTTTGCTGAAGCGGGTATCGGCCAGCTGGTACCAATCCAAATCCGATCTTGCGTGTGCGCTATATTCTGTGTAATTTATAAGCCAACAAAAGCCATAAAGGTAACCTATTATAAGGCACTAGAAAGTTGTCATGCGGCCTCCTATATCCCAAATTATTCTCACAATGAATTTCTGTTCTCTCATCCTTCTGACTGAGTTTATTTCTCCGAGGGGAATATTTTCAGTGCTCCGAATAGTTTGTAAAGCCTGGCTCATTGTGGTCAAAGTAGTTTATTAAATTAATAAAAGTGAAACTGACGGGTGCAATATGGATTGTCATTAACAGAAAATTATTTAGAGTTGCCTAATATAGGCAACTCTAATTTTATTTATATTAATATTTTATTTAACAGACCAGTTTGTGTTTTTGCGCTGAAGCATACAAGCGAACCTTGATTTTGAACTTCACCCTAAATTCGTTCTTCTTTATTATTTTGTAGATAACTGACCAACAAAAAAATACATTAAAATTAAGATACAAATTATACCAAATGAAATTCGTTCCAAAAAGATATTTTTCCAGACAAAAAATAATCTTTCAGACATAGATAGATAAACAATGAACACAACTGTGCGGGTGGATGAATTGCTTCGCTCCATGGAAAATAAGGATTTAATTAATGCTCTACTGTTATTGTTGTATCACAAACCTGTGATATGTTTGCTACATGTTTACTATAAGTCATTATTTTAAAGATTATGTCTTGAGCATCTGATTTTTTCCTCAGTGCTGATGTGCTTTCATTTTCTCCGTCTCTCTCATGGCGGCGAGGGAATGTTTAAGTAAAACTGGCCTCAGACAGTTTAGTTTAGTCTGCGTCAAACCTGCAGGTATATATCAGGCTTTGTTAAAAGGCTGGTTATTTTACCAGCAATGAGGGTCAATAGTAGTAGCCCATTACAGATTTCAAAGGACAATCTTAATATTAAAAAAGGAAACATAAGCTGGACCACAGCAGATCATATCAATGTCGTAATGAATGCTCAAGTAATGTAGCCTAGTTTACAGCATGCATCATGTTTTTACTTTATTATAATTTAGTTTTTTGTAGATTGCGCCATCTGTCATATACAGTAGGCCTATAGGTCTGTTATTTATTAATAAAGAAGATATATTATTTGAGTTTATCACCAGAACTACAGAAACTGTATTATGTATGTATGTATGTATGTATATATATATAAACGGCACAGTATCGGAATCGGATCTGTATCATTCGATATTCAGAATTTTGGTATCGGGATCGGATCGGTTCCCAAAAAATGGTATCAGTGCATCCCTTAGCTGAATCAGGTGTGTTTGGTTAAAGAGACATGGATAATGTGCAGAGCTGGTGGTCCCCCAGGAACGTGGTTGAGAAACACTGGTATACTGTAGAGTATATAGTATAGAATTTGCAAAAAAACCACACAAAACAACTAATTACCATCTGTAACACTGTTAATTATACATATAAAGTGTTTATTTATATTATTTATTATTAATAATAAAATAATAATAAAAAACATAATAATTTTTTTACATCATTTCCAATAAATGCATTTAACAACACTAACAAAAAATAATAATTTTCCAACGTCAACAACTAATGCCTATTGATAAATTAAATATAATATATTTTTATATGTATAACTTTTATTATTGTTTTATATAGATTTCTTTTCTGATTTTGTTTGAACTTCTGTTTTGTTCTGGTAAAGCATTTGCTGACAACTTGACGTGACTGACGTTTTCTCCCTTTTTAAACAAAATACACATATTAAAATTACACTTACATTTTTGACATACCTTCCTAAGACATCTATTAAAGATATGCAGCCTCTGAATTATTAAGCTATTGCGAGTACAGTATAAAACACGGACACAGAAAAAAGGAAAAATGATAAAATTGTTGAAAAAGAAAGCTGAAATTAGGACAAAAGCTCAAACACTCAACTCAATACTAGCAGATATTCTTAAATACCTGAACACAAACACAGATGTTTCACAATTGATAATTTATTGACATCATAAAACAGCTTTTCCAGTTGTGTGTTTGGCTCTGTGATTGCCACTGCTAAGACTTCAAGTGCACACATACAGTACTCCTCACTCTCTCTCTCTTTCACGGCTGAAATCATTTTGACCATTATAAAGACCGTTTTGTGTATCTGACAGACTTCATCATGTGCATCTGTAACAGTCCAACAACAACTTCTCAGGTCCGTCCACACACACACACACACACACACACACACACACACACACACACACACACACACACGTGGAACACATATACGTCTTCACCCATCTAACACACGGCCACCGCAACAGATAAATAAACATCTAAAATAACACGTCTCTGATAAATCAACAATATAAATCTTGACCTCTGAATCGCGACAAACGTGAAAAAATAAACCGAGGAACAACTGAAATGTCCAAAACTAGATTAATCTTCTCTTTCAGCGAGAACCGAGATAAAGTATTTGCTTTGTAGAATAGTTGTTCTTTTGGCATTCGTTCCATCTGCTCTAGGCGAGTCTTTTTTTTTTTTTTTACATACAGTATATAAACAATAGAGTGTTTGATCAGAACGGGACGTAATGTTTTTCTAGGAGTCACAACACGGGTGACACACCTGCCCTCAGGATCAACAGCATAATACACAACCTTTATTACGTCTCTGTGTGTATGTGTGTGTAACAGGGAACCACTGTAAGCAAACAGGCGCGCACGCCACACAGGAAGGGATATCCTGGAAATCAGCACATTTAAAGGACGCACACACACACACACTCTGACCGTCTGCATAAACGCACACACATACCACACGTATCCAAACTTCTGACCATCTCCGCGTCAGTGTTATTACTGGCTTGTATGACACACAGCTACTAGAATTTCACGATTGTATGTTTCAGGCCACCCCAAAAAAAAGAAGAAAATAAAAAAAGAGAGAGGAAGCACTGTGGTTTAATGAATGTGCTGCGTCAATGGTGACTTCAGCTTGTATTGGTTTCTGGCTTGAAACTGACCAGTGAGAGAGCTGGAGGAAATTCTTGCAGAGAAAGGAGAAAGGAAAAATCCATGAAAGGCGTTCCTGGGTAGAGGAAAAGTTTTGAGGATTGGGTGTCTGTGTGTGTGTGTTTAAGGGGGCTGTGGTTCATGCATGACTGTGGGACAGAGGTTTTACTGTCTCAGAGGGTGCGGGGAATGATGGTGAAGGGTAAGATTGGACAGCTGGCCTCCAGCTCCAGGGCAGTGAGGAAGCATTCGGTGGCGGCGGCATCGTTGCCCTGCGCTTGCAGCACTTCACCCAGACTGTTCCACACGTCATGAGCCGTGCTATTCACCTGCACCGCATCCCGCAGGATCTTCTCTGCTAGACTGTACCTCTGCAGCTGATGCAAGATCAGACCCTGAAAACAGACAGACAGACAGACAGACAGACAGACAGACAGACCAATCAAGATAATGGAAAAAATGATAGATGCCAGGAAACTTGAGATAAAGATCTGGATGATTTTTTAATCCTCATTCATTCATTCATTTTCTTTTTAACTTAGTCCCTTTATTAATCTGGGGTCACCACAGTGGAATGAACCGCCAACTTATCCAGCATATGTTTTACGCAGCGGATGCCCTTCCAGTTGCAACCCATCACTGGGGAACATCCATACACACCTATTCACACTCATACACTACGGACAATTTTGTTTACCCAATTCACCTGTACCGCATGTCTTTGGACTGTGGGGGAAACCGGAGCACCCGGAGGAAACCCACGCAAACACGGGGAGAACATGCAAACTCCACACAGAAATGCCAACTGACCCAGCCGAGGCTCGAACCAGCGACCTTCTTGCTGTGAGGCGAGAGCGCTATCCACTGCGCCACCGTGCTGCCTTTTTTAATCCTACTATTAAACTATTAATTTGCTAAACTGCATATCTTTTAGACTCAAATTGGATCATACATATATAGCCCTCCTGAATTATTAGCCCCCCTGTATTTTTTCATAAAAGAGAAATTTTCTTTCAACACATTTCTAAACATAATATTTTTAATAACTCATTTCTAATAACTGATTTCTTTCTTTACCATGATGACAGTACACAATATTTTACTAGAGATTTTTCAAGATACTAGTATTTAGCTTAAAGTGCAGTTTAAAGGCTAAATGAGGCAAATCATTGTATAGCAGTGGCTCGTTCTGTAGACAATAGAAACATAAATATATATTTATATTGCTTAAGGGGGCTAATAATATTGGCCTTAAAATGGTTTTTAAAAACTTTTTAAGCTGCTTTTACTCTTGCCAAATAAAACAAATAAGACTTTCTCAAGAAGAAAACATATTATCAGAAATACTGTGAAAAATTCCTTGCTCTGTTAAACATCATTTGAGAAATATTTGAAAAAGAAAAGAATTTTTAGGACTAATAATTTTGACTTTTAATTTTGACTTTAATTGATTTTCTCACTGTTTCATTACTATAACTACTGGTTGTTTGTCATGTGTCAATTGATTCAGATGAAATGTGCTGCTTACCTATTTATATACAACAATGTTTTGTGTTGTGTTTAGATTGAAAGTGCCACAATATTAAGAGCTGAAGTCAATTGAGGGATAATGTAGTGTGTTGCGCTGTTATAGCAGCGTCAGAAACACACACAAAAGGTCAGACAGAGATCTGACAGAGACTTCCTCCTGCTGCCGTCTACTACAACACAGATCCTTTATGAGACATGACATTTCTGCTTACTATTAAGACACGCAGGCGGAGACAGCAACACACACACACACATTCTGGACTCTGCTAAATACCGACACGGGACGAGATCTTGTCTCTCTCCTTTAACTCAGCGGCACACACACACACAGATACTGGTATTCAGCTTAAAGTGCTATTTAAATTGGTTCATTAAGTTAACTAGGCAAGTTCTGTTAATTAGGCAAGTCATTGGACAACAGTGGTTTGTTCTGTAGCCAATCAGGGTAAGCAAATTATTTAAAATATATATTCATTACAAATCATTTCTGTAGCCAATTAAGACTTTCTCCAGAAGAAAAAAACAGTAGTCAACATTTGCAGTGGATCATGACCTTTTATCAAAGTTGTCCTAAATCTATTGAACAACACCCATTCTTGTCCTAGGACAATTTTGAAAAACATTTTCGATTCACTTCCAATGTTAACTACAGTACAATAGGAAATACTGTGAGAAAAAAAACCTTATTCTGCTGAACACTCCTTAGGAAATATTAACAACACTTAACAACAAAACTGTATGTTCTTTTGACAGTAAAAGCATGTGTATCCATTCACTTGTATTTTATAAATCACCAAGGATCACAGTTTCAGGTAAAAACCCCTTTCATGTTCTACTAGTGAGTAATATAACATATGTTGAATTTGAGTGAACTGTTCCTTTAAATGTCTCGTATTTCATTTTTTTTTACTTGAATTTGATTAAACCTCAACGAAAACACGAAGAGAGGGTGTGACAAATAAGCTCCTCCCCTTAAAAAACAGCCAATAGTGCTTCGTTTTTTTATCACTGCTCTGCCAGCGACAGTGGTTGAGCTCAAGCGCATTAAATAAGAAATGTCTTGCAGAGGGAAGGACATCTGATTGGTCAAGATTTGATGAGAAACTGAAGTATGAGGTGACGTGAAAAGAAATCATTGATCCATTTAGGCAGAAGTGACAAACTGCAAGCTTTGGATGTTTATATCAGGTTTATATCTTCAAAATGTGAATTTTGTCACTTTTTTGTAGCACACTAGCTTATAGATATCCTTAAGACTAACATTCTGATATTAACGTCTAAAAACTTTAATTTTAATTTCACTGGACCTTTAATGTGAACGTAAAGTGGCATAGTGTTCTCTCACCAGTCTCTGCATGGTCTTGACGTGGGTGGGACTGATGGACAGCGCCTCCTCGTACCAGCGCTTGGCCTCATCCACATTCCCCCGCAGCTCTGCCACCTGACCCTTCATGAACAGCACGTTATGGGACATGGGGAACAGGTTGGCTGCTTCCTGCGTACACGCTGTTGCCTCTGCCGCCTTTCCCATTCCTATATATACCTCCGCTACAATCAAAGATGAAGAGAAGCCTTGTTATTGTCAATGATCCTTGAGTTGTGTGTGTGTACAGCTTTAACCGTTTCCTAAAATGCGATGAGGGTGATGGGAGATTAAAGTTGGAAGGGTGTCCTCTGTTTTCAGCCAACAAACTCCAAGGGAAAGTGACTAGTAAGCAGGCTTTGCTCTTGACACCTTTCTCACCTTGCCAAGTCCTGCTAAGGTTCCCTTACTTGGCTCAGCAACAGTCAAGCTGGTTAAAGAATAATTAGGCTTAGTAACAGAGTCGATTGCCTTATTTGCAGACAACAAATAAAAGGACTGTCGTTTGGCTGATTCTCAGTTTTGGTTATGGCAAATTTCCCTAATTCTAGTATTATTTACTTGTATTACTTTCATTTTGATTTATGACTTTGATTGTATGCTTTATCAGTTTTCTGTTTCATTTCCAAGTATTAGTAATTTTGTTATAATAACTTTCTCATATTTTGAATGCTTGTAATATTTTAATTTAGTTTCAATTTTTGTGAGTAGATTTGAAAACTTTATTATATCGATCTAATTGAAAATTTATATTTATTCATATAATATTTGTACTTATTTCAGTTAATGACAATTATTTTTAATGATTTCAGGGTTTGTTTACATCACAGTAACGTTTTATATTAAAATTATCACTTTTAAAACTATTTTTTATTTTAAAGAAAGAATTGTATATTTTGCAAAGATGACTTATGTTGGAGCTGGATTCATTTGACTGGTAACATCCATTAGATGTTCTGTTACCTGAATGTACTGTTTAAAATGTAGGAATTTGACATAAATGATGCATGAATTGAGTAAGGTTAGAATAAAGGTAAAAAAAAGTGATCCCCCTTAATGTCTATATAAATGTTTTGTTCAACCCAAAATGAAAATTGGGGTTGGAAAATGGGGTTGTTTCATCTTCAGAACACAAACCAAAACACAAATGAACATACTGACAAACTAAAGTTAATATTAAATCTGTTTATATTTTAAAGCATTTGTGTTTCTTCAGAAGACATTTAATTTATTAACTTTTAATCTCTTTATTACTGTTCAAATGCCAGAGATCTGGGAGAACAGAATCTCAGTGAAATGACAGAAATCTAAGAGATTTGATTAAAATGATCTTCATTTGCGTCCTGAACATGAACAAATTTCCTGTTTGTAATGACATTAGATTGAGTAGTGACAAGAAAATGTTCATTCTAGGGTTTATTTATTTTTTATTCCACTAATATCCTACTTTATTTTCCTGCTTTTTTGCATCAGCATTTGCATGGCCTAGGAATCAAACCCATGACCTTGGAGTTATTTTTATCTCCATGAATTTGCAAAATTTTCCTAAACTTTACAGCATTTAAATCAGCCATATTCATAAACAAGCAAAATGGTTTGTCTATTGTTCAGTGCAGATTGTAGGCAGAGAGCAAAAGTATCCAGATGGGTAATTCAATCCTGCTGGATGTGGTTTTCCTAATGTATTTGCTTGGACAAAGGCAGCTATTAATAACAACCTGTGTTCACAAAGCAGTGAAGAACATTTTTTCTTAAAGTCTGTTTAAGTGGTTCTTTTATAGCAAAACTACAAAATATGTCATTAATTAAACATGTGCCTTTAACAGTGTAAATGATCATTTGGTTGTGATTTATGTTAATAGGATTCAAATTAGGCTTTTTGATGTAGATTATACAGTACCTGCATGCAGCCAGATCTGTGCGAGGGTCATCCAGGGGTGGAGGGGTCCCTGTTTTGGGGCGCTGCTCTGGAGGGAGGAGGCCACTTCAGACAGTGCCTGCTCCACTCGGGACGCTGCTATAGAGGTGGCATGAACAGAACCTGCAGCGCAAACACAGACAGTTGGCAACCACACAGACAGGAGCTTCACTCCATACTTGGCACAGCCCATCTATGGCATATATCCATAACACACCAGCCTTTATGGGTCAGAGTGAAAACACCAATCTGGTATTTTGTTTCTATTCAAATCTAGTCTAAATCAAATTGCAGTTAGTTCATTATGGGAACTTGCTCTGTTGACTTTTCATGTTGAAAAATGGTTTGAAAGTGACTTTTATCAACAATTTGAAATAATCAAATGTACAAGAAATAATATATAGAGAAATAAGTCTGTAAAATAACAGAAACTGTACTGGCAGTTTATTACAAGGTTTTTGTACCATAAAAAAACAACCCAGACAATATATCATTTTAAACTATTAAAAGTCAGTTTTTCGAACTTTTCAAGGTTAAAAGTGGTTGGAAGAAAGATCAAGGTCCCATAATGCAATTCAAAAGCATAAATAAACTAGGAAAAATATATATATATATTTTTAAACATGAATCACAAAATACAGAAAACTGCTAATTAAGGGATTTTTTTAAGTGTACATATTAAAAGTATAGTTCACCCAAAAATAAAAAAAACATACTTGTTTACCTATGAGTTGCATTCTTCTGCTGAACACAAAAGAAGATATTTCGAAGAATGTTGGGAATCGTGTTACCATTGATATCCATAGTAGGAAAAACAAATACTACAGAAAGTCAATGGTAACAGGTTTCCAGCTTTCTTTAAAATATCTTCTTTTGTGTTCAACAGAAAAAAAAGAAACTCAAACAGGTATGTGACAAGTGAAGGGTGAGTAAATGATTTCAGGATTTTCATTTTTGAGTGAACTATCCCTTTAACAGGATCTGTATCAGTAGTATTATTCATATAATTTAGTTGTAGTAATTAAATCATTAGTCGTATCTGTCTTAGTTTACATCTGGTATTAAGATGCGTTACTGCCAATCCAATCACAAGTGGATGATGATGATGAATACAAGTGCAAATGGTGTCTAAAAGTTTGAGCTTGTTCACTTTTGATCTCTTCCAGAAGTAGTCGAAAATACATTTGATTGTATTGCTTTTATTCTGTCAACACGATTGAATGTACTTGAAAAGCCACAAAAAACCTTTTCCACCTACTGACCTAAAAACACAAGTGGTCACAAGAGGCGCATTTAAATGCATGTTACTACCAGGTGGACATGTTAATGTGTGTCAGCTAGGCACTTGTGGTCAGATCGCTGAAAATAGATGTTAATACCAGGTGGATTCAGAGTAGGAAACACAAGGGTAAAGAAACAGCATGATGAAGATCCAGATATTTAACACTGTGGCATCCCAAAAAGAGGATACACAAACGACATGAGATTATCAACAGTAAATCATGAAGCTTTGCACAGTTGCTGCTACATTTCACAAATAAATCTAGCATTTGAAGGATTGAAGGATCTGGCTGCAACATACAAATTAGACACTTGAGCAACAAAGCAAAAGAAATGAGGCTGTTTTTTCCCCCTATGTGCTCAGCTTGAATAGTGAAATTTCAATCATCAATTACAATGTTTTTCAATTTGGGAATGTGACCAATGATTCAATTAAAGGGCTCAAAAGAACTAGTCATTTACAAACCAAATATTAATACGTTTCAATAAATAGCAACTATTTCTCAAATGTGGGCACTTTCAGGCATCAAAATACTTGAAATACAGTCTGCAAGTCATACTGACCACTTTTATAAATTTACTGCATTATTTTTGAATCTTGGATGCTAGTCTTCATTCATTGTAATTGTACGCACAATATGACTCATAAAATCCTCAAAATGTAAACATTTTTGTGTTCATGGATTAAAGTAAACTCAGTTACCATATGTCTGGGGTTCTGTAAGATTTCTTAATCATTCTGAAGAAGAAAAAATCAAATGCTCACAGAGACTGCATTTAATACGATAGTAAATTGGCAGTAGTAATAAATATTATTTCAATTTAAAAAAAGTTATTTTTTAATATATCTTGCAATTAAAATGATTTTTCCAATTGCTATGCTGAATTTTCAGCATTATTTCTTTAATTTCAGTGTTATCTAATATGCTAATTTGTTGCTTCAAAACATTTCTTATTATTATCAATGTTAAAAACAGTTGTGCTGATTAATACTTTTTAGGAAATTGTGATACTTTTAAATAGCATGCCATAGAATGTTTAAAAGTAATATGCTGTATGTATTTTCTAAACAATATAATACATTTTAATGCATCATGCTGAATAAAAGTACTCATTTCTTTCTCCACCGGAACTTTTGAATGTTTAAATCAATTGGGTTTGTAAATGAACGAACCTTCAGTTCCTTTTACAGTTTCACCAATAAACTCGGGATTTGGCCTCGGCCTCTTTTCAATTTGCAAGACTCAAGAGATGAACTGCTGAGAGTAAGCCGAAGACACCACATCAGTTTCCTGAACCCAAAATGAAATTGGCCCCTGCAGTTCAGCGATCATAAAGTCCCTATTTGTCTGGACGTGCGGCTGCCCAGCAGAGCTTGTGGTCGAGGCATCAGCGTGTTCATTAAAGTCTCCGTTGGAGTTCAGAGGAACATATTAGGATCCTCAAGAGTCTCTGTGAGTCATAGGCTGGACTTTATCGAGCGAACCAGCGGGACATAAAACACTTTGGGCCTGAAATCGATCCCTGTACATCTCAGTTTCTTTCTCTTTAGAAATGAGCCTGTTGAGTCAAATCCATAGCTGCTGCTCCTATCTTTAGTGTTTCTATGGTGACAGCGGACAAAGCCATGGATCACTGGACCAAACACTGGGAATCTGACCCCATCTGTACGGAGTTTAAAAGGCTTCCAGGGGATCTCTTCATGAATGTCCTATATGACTGCCTTAAAAAAACAACTCATGGAGGCCACAAGAATAAATGAACAAGGTTAAATCATGAAGCAGACATTTAGAACATGAAGCAACAGTCATTTATGGCTGTTCTAGTTTCTACCAAGGTACAAATAATCTCCATTTAAAGGAAAATGGATCACACAAAAATGAAAATTTGATTTTGTTTCTTTGAGTTGTTCCCAACCTTTATGACTTCCCTGACACCACAAGCCTTTATGTGTGTTAACATAACTTTCAAAGATTTGGGGTCAGTTAGATTTTTTTTGGAAAGAAATTTACACTTTTATTCAACAAGGACACATTAACTTGATTTTATTTTTCAAATAAATGCTAATCTTTTTAAGTTGGTGTTAAACAATGAATCTTGAAAATTATAATTTCCACAAAATTTAAGCACATCTTGCTTTCAAAACTGATGTCACAGAAATATATTACATTTTATAACAGATTAAATGGTAAAAGTTACTTTAAAAATGTAAATATACTTGAAATAACTGTATTTTTGATCAAATAAATGCAGCCTTGGTGAGCATAAGCATACTTCTTTCAAAAACATTAAAAAAAAAATCTTACAGACCCCAAACTTTTCAATAGTATGTACATATGCATATATGCACACGATCAAATTCAATTTTAAACTAATGATAGAGGATCACAATTTTCAGCAAAAAATATGTAAAACTTGAGCATATAATTTCTGTAGACTTATAGTACAAATATAAATATATAGTACAATAATATAGTACAATATTATTTTGATATTTTGGCACTTGAAAGAATTTATACACACAAAGAAAAGTCATACAGGTTGGAACAATGGTTTCTGTGTGAAATATCCATGTAAGTCTCTATATAAAGCTGCAGTATGTAACCTTACTGTTGAAAAATGATAAGCACATTTCATAAGCACATCATGAACTAATCTTTCAAATGGTGTTGTTCCCAGCTGTGGAGCAGACCAGTACCTGCATGACTCCTCATATATCCAGAAATGTTTTGCAGTTGTATTAACTGGTAAAGCACTAAACGTCACATGCTGCAGCTTTAAATAATTCTTACTTTACTTAAGTAGTTGAAGTCAACAGGCCATTGAGGTCAAAGAGCTGTCACCACTCTATAAGGCTGAGGTTGAGAAGTACTTTCTAATAAAGAGTCAACAGCTTCATATCTCTTTAAAGCACATGCGTGTGCACACGCAAACAGACTCCCATGGTGCATCAGACCAGCCTGCAGAAAGAGCATGAGCATGGATGCCCATGCTAAAAGTGAGAAAGCATCATCACACGCACATAAAAAGCAGATATGCTTCTAAAGAGACAGTACTTTCTTCACCACCTCCAACTGGAATATCCCAATTTTAATGGATTTTGCTATGGAATTTATTCATTTCTTCATTTCAAATATTATTTGTCTACATGAACTGAAAGTTGTTGCAGATGTTTATTTCAGTTGCAGATGTCCGATTTCCAACTGAAACCAAATTTTGAGCGGGAAGGTGGGGTTTTATTTTTGAGCTCCTTACATCTTTTGTTGGGGGGTTGGGGGGCGTGGCTAAGCATATTTCAATCCCAATTCGTCAAACTGACATCACTGGAGAAGAACTGCCATTCCAGAGCGGAACAAATGGTCAAATAATGATTTAAAATAAAAATAAAAACTGTTTACAAAATTAAACAGTTTAATTGTTCATCTTAAAACTAACACCGTGCTTTGCACTTTGCAAAATAATCATTGTCAATTTTAATTCCAACGCAGTCATGAATGTCAAGTCCTAAAATTCTAATTCCACATGGACGGTCTTTTTTCTTACTTCGGAAAGCTAGAAAACTTTTAAATAAAGAAAGAAAAAATAAAGATTATTTTGATTAAAATGTATCAATGTCACATGACCAGACAAGTTTAAAAACTTCTTGCTTGCACATCTAGAAGATGTAAGAGGTGTAAACAAATTGTCTCAATTGAATTGCTTCTGACTGTGTGACCAAGTACCTAATTTAACCAACATAACATAAAAGCTCCAAGGAGTAAAACGCATGTACTAAAACTGCAAGAAAACGTTAATGAGCATCACTCAGACAGATCATGACACCGCTGCTCACGTCCTCTTAATCGTTTCATCGCTCTGTTAACAGAGGCATGAGAAACAGCTGCTAAATGTGAGACACTAAAGGAAATTAGAGCTTGCGATCTACGGTCCAGAGAACTGGGTGTCATTCCATCAGATAGCGCACACACTTTATATCAGGTGTCTCTAATGACAAATAATAATAAATATTTGAATAATAACTTTCAAAATAATTACAGGATCAGTAAAAGTCCTCTTCTGGTCAACTTCACTCAGGTTTCAAATAAAATGAAACAATAATCTTCAACTGGGATTAAACTGTCGACTGTCAAATGGAATTAAAAGAGCTTAAGTCTAATTTTGGATTAATGGGTAAAAAATTAACAGCACATTTTAGACAAGGTCACTGCTCTCGCGAGGCACCAACTGTATTCAGATTCCTTTTTAATCTTAGAACCAATTTGTATATTCAAAAGAATTAGAAAACATTTGAAAAACAACTAGAGTCAATGTCGGTCAGCATTTTAAATGAAAACGTGAAGTACTGTTTATTGTTCAGAAGCTTTGGGGTAAATATTACTTTTTAAAATATATTAAAAAAAGAAAACATTTCATTTAATCTTTTTTTACTGACTAAATTTAAGCTAAATTCAGTCTTGGCGAGCATAAGATATTTCCTTTAAAAACATTTTCAAGCCTTTTCTACGAAAAACACTTTACAGTATTATTTTTTAGCACTTTTAATTACTAAGCCTATTTATGAACAACAGTAATGGTGATCCTTGCCATACTGTTAACAATAATATCAAGTGTAGTAATTGTAACCAATTATATCATTACAACTAATGAGCCAGAATCTTGCTTGTGTACTTGGCTCAAGCAACCGTATGTGTCAAACCTCGCTTGAAAGGCCTGGATGAACAATACTGTCTCTTTAATTATTAAGAACTGAGGCCAAACGAGTGCATTTATGTCTCTCTCCAGCACAAAGAGGCCTGAGACACAAAACGCCAGGAGAGGACACACAACAAGAGGGCAAAACAAAAGGTAAGAGGCAACGAGTCCGTAGAACACAATATGGCGGAGTGTGTTGGAGTGTCTTCACAGACAGGTGGAGGGTGCACTCGGCCAAAGGGGAGAAGGCCAGTGAGGCAATGAAGCAGGTGTGTGTGTGTGTGTGTGTTTGTGTGTGTGTGTGTGTGTGTGTGTGTGTGTTTGTGTGTGTGTGTAACAGAGCTATAACAGCAAGAGTTACTTACAAACCCCAATAAAGGAGTCAAAACCATGAAAGAATGCATCTGGAAGGTTGCCTTGGAAACCAAAGAGAACAACAAAAAAGGGGCAATTACTGATAAAAAAAAAATCAAATAAAAAACAACAACAACCACCACAACATCAAACAACAAAAAGTTCACAGATACACAGAGAAATATAAAAGAAAAGAATAATCAAAAAAGATCTTGTCTTCTTATCTGACTTATACCACAAACCAGTGTCATGAGTTCCAATTATAAGGTTATGGACTGGTAACCTGTTTTTGTAACTGGTAAGTTCTCCAGAAAGAGACAGGCAGGTGCATGTGTTTCATGACTGTAAATACAGTGGTTTGGATGCACAAACATGGAGAAAAGTCACAGCAGAGAGCCTGAATCACATGCACAGCATTACAAAAGGCAGACAGACAGTGTAATTAAGACCCCGTTTACACCTGGTGTTAATAACAGTATTGAATTGTACGATTATATCAAAGTCTACTGAAACCAAGCCTGAAATTATTAGCTTAAAACGCATATGGGCTAATGCTAACGATGCCTCTATGGAAGCATGTAGGCAATGAGAATAAAAGCTGTAATGTGATTGGTTAAGACGTGCTTCATGTGACCAAGATAGCGCTACCAATGGTTTTTTAGTAATGGCAGTTTTCCAATGGTAGTAATTACAGATGATTTCATCTCCCCCATAGTAAGAAAATCTCTAATTATATGTGGACAGTGTCTCAATCAGCTCCCTTGTTCAGTAGTCAGGGAGTCAGGTATTAAGTGCTGTCTTAATCGCAAAATTCTTCAAGTGCACTTAAACAGTCCCACAATGCACCGTGAAAATCAAGGTGCATTGATGCTCACTATGTACCCTTAACCAAAACACATAAATCATGTGAACCAAATCATCAAAAATAACAACACAAGAGATGTTTTTCTAAAATGAAACTGATAAATGATTATTTATATTTAACATGAACAAACATAGACAAGTTAAGGAACAATCTAGCAGGCATTAATAATTGTTTAATGATTGAAATGTTGCTGGTATCTAAAAAAGTCAAATTATTTAACGATAATGCACTTTTGAACAATGTGTAAAATTTATGTATGCAAAATATTAGTTCTGCTGTATCACTGCCTTTAACAGTGCCCGATTTCGTCTACACAACTGATCCATGACCTCGGGAGCTGATTGAGATGCACTCTAAGTTTAAATGGTGCCCCAAACCAAAAGGCATTGTAATCCATTTGAACTAAAAGCATTAATGCATACTGATATGTCATGGGCACCAGTGTTGGTTATCCACCACACTATAAAAAAAATGCAGGGTTCCATACAATTAATTCATGTTGTCCCAATATAAATAGATTAATTTAACTAAACAAATTTAAGTGGACTGAACATAAAACAGTAACGTTGTCCTCTTAAGCTAAGAGTTTTCATTGACTATTTACATATTGTTTTATTGGCAGTGTAAGAACAGCATGTATTCATTCATTCATTCATTTTCATTTCGGCTTAGTCCCTTTTTTAATCTGGGGTTGCCACAGCGGAATGAACCGCCAACTTATCCAGCATATGTTTTTCGCAGCGGATGCCCTCCCAGCTGCAACCCATCACTGGGAAACATCCAATTCACCTATACCGCATGTCTTTGGACTTGTGGGGGAAACCGGAGCACCCGGAGGAAACCCACGCCAACACGGGGAGAACATGCAAACTCCACACAGAAACGCCAACTGACCCAGCCGAGGCTTGAACCAGCGACCTTCTTGCTGTGAGGCGAACATGCTACCCACTGCGCCACCGTGAGGCCCAGAACAGCATGTAATAAAACTTAAAAAAAGACCATCTCTGTCTTCTTTAGTTGTCTTGAGGATCCTTTTGCTTTTAACCATTAAAAAATGTGATCGCATGAAGAATCTTTCTTCCATACTGTGATACATAAAACAAATGCTTCAGAATAATGCCAAAAGAGCTATCCTGCACTCACTGTAACGTCAATGCCAGGAAATGAAGAAAATAAATGAATTCAAAGTATAGGCATATATTAAAATATATTCATATCTAGTCAATAGACTACAGTATATTTTACAGTCAAACCATCAGGAAGTAATTTTTAGATAACTAATCTTTTAACATTATGCCAGTGAATTGCACTGCTTGTACAAGCATATCCACAGGGTTTCCACTTTAATCCAAATGTCAAATTTCCTGACTTTCACTGACTAAAAAGCTGAATTGTCATGGCCTATAATGGAAGGAAAAACAGAGCACTATAGTGCTTTGCATAATATTCAAATCGTTTGAGCCACAATATCATTTTTCATTAATTTAATGGCCATTAAGCGGTCATTTTGTAGCCTAAGATCCTGAAATTTCCTGGCATGTTTTCCTAAGTTAACAGGTATAGCTTGGTGACTGCATGTGACTTAGGTGATTTCCAGAAAAAAAACAGCCTTGCCACAACAATAGGCAAAAAGATTAAAATGATATATTTTTTATAAGAATCAAGATAATGTGCAAAAACATTATAAAAACGGAAAATAAAATATAAAGACAAACAAAAATCCTTGATATTTTATGACTTTCATGAAAATAAACAATTCCCTGGCTCTTAATGACTAGAATAGACCTATTATTATTCCATGACGTTTCAATAATTCCATGACCTGTGGGAACCCTTTATGCATAAGGCTTTGATCAAATGCTTTCTTAAGCGCTGTTTTCTCTTCGCTTTTATTTTTGTTTTGGTTATTTTATCATCGAGAGGAAACGATTTACATTAAGTCTCTTATGTTACATGTGCATGAGTACAAGCACAAACAATAATTCATTTGATCAGCCACAGGTGTTGCTTGACCCATATGGGTTTCTGAATACTACATAAAGCATTTTAAAAGACCTTTCAGCACCAAGTCAATTGGTTTAAAAGTACTGTTTTTTATATTAATGTTATATTATATTACGCAAACTCTCCCATCAAAAATTAATCATAAGTGGTCACAGGGAAAGCATGTTAATAAATACCAGGTGTAAACAGCTATGGATCTCGTCTGACTGGAAATCTTATAAAGCAGATGTTTGTAAAAAATGCAAGCGGGGCCAGAACCAGAAAACATTTTAGTAAAAGAAAAAGGTGACAAAACCGCAGTATGAGCGAGTTTGAGCAACACTGAAAATCTCCTGATGAACTCTCTCTCTCTCTCTGATGTTACTAGTGGATATGATACCGGGTCTTAAACGGCGAGCTGATAGCAAGTGTCACTGCTTCTCGGTCTGTCATTTCCCCAGGAGCCTCTCAGTGGAGATTAAGAGCTTAGTGTCAGTCTCACGGGCCACTGGATCTCTGAACTCACACCATCACATCACCCTGCCAGTGGCATTTAGACTCTTAAATCGGCCCCTGTACTCAATTAATGTCTGATATTAGCCATAACTGGACACACCATAACTCAGGCAACTGTACATCTGACTCCTCTACAGACCTAAACATAGAAGTACAAGGATAATTGTTTTTTCTTCCTCTATTACTGCAATATGCTTCCAAATTGAAAAGAAAAACAAGTCAATTGGTGGTAAATATGCTTCTTGGACTGGTTAACTTCACAACATTACAAATGCATTAGTGGATGAGAATGAAATCTTCCAAAAGAGTCCTCAAACAAGGTTTCAATACCAATCCAAACTGCAGCAGCAAACAAGTCACCAAACACTTAACCAAATCCCAAAGGAATTGGGTTATGGGCGGGTTATTCAGGCAAAGCAGTGTGGTTAGTGGCCAGGGATTGGTTGGCAAATAGAGAATTGTGCTAGGCTATTGGCTGCAAAAAACACACACAAGAAACACGGTGGATTACTGGCAGAGGAGAAGCGTCGGCGGGGGGCGTGGTCACAGAAAGCATGGCTGCTGCGCCTCTGGGTGGATTCTGTGGCCTTGGGTGGAGGTGGAGAATAGAGGGATGAAAGAGGAAAAAGAGGAGATACAGGTTCTGACCCCGAGAGAGAGGAGGAGGCATGAGAGGCTAGAAAAAAAAAAGAAAATAAACAGGGGATGTCAATGACGAAAACAAAAAAGATCTTGGGGAAACACATAATATTGAGGGAAAAACTGATCCCAGTAACATTAGAAGGAATAGATGTAAACTATTTAGGGCTGTGATAGAAAAGTGTTAATTCAATGAATCTGAATTATATAATACTGACTTGTAAGCAAATTACATTCGATTTTAATTAAACTCAATACAGCCCTAAAATAATGGAAAGACTAAATAATGATAAAAACAAATCACCAAAACAGAAAAGCTGGAGCAGGAAAACAGGATTGGGAAGAAGCGGGCAACTGCTGATTCGCAGAGGCAAGATGACATGTTTACTGTCTGCATACACAGCAGAGAAACCCTCCACCATCACTGATGTGCAAACACAGCAAATAAACACCTGCACTCATTGTAGCCCTCTTTTCTAATTACTCTTCTTACTGCACAAGATACTAGGAAACAATGTGAATTTATCTGTAAATTGAGACATGAATTGTTGAATAAAGGCTCTTTTAAGATGTAAAGGTTCATTTACAGGTTTATAGATGAAAAAAGCCATACTATTTCCTCATTTTCTAAACTGGCCAGGCCAAGTTTGCTCAACACTGAGCAGGTGTTGCTGATGTGTAAATGACCAGTTGTGCATTAATGTATCTGTATCAAAAATTCCATGTTATGATCATCATGGATTACAGCAGTGCATTACAAAGTGCAATAACCTACCATCTACCATAGACTGTGAATTCTTATATGACAATGACTAACAACTGAAACTATGTATGTCATTTGGTTGTTCTTTTATACAACAAAAAAACTCTAAACTATAACAAAATGTCATGAGATTTGCCATTTGCCAACCAAAATAACAATGGCAGACCAGTAGTGTTACTTGACAAAATGACACAGCCAACTACTGGTGAGGCATACATAAAATATGTATTCAGTAATAGCATTTTTTTTGTCAGATCAGTGTCAATGTGGATCAAACCCTTTCCATTTTCAATTACATCACGGTCGAGCAAGCTTATCATAAATCTAAATCTGTGTGTTATAGAGAGAGAGAGAGAGAGAGAGAGAGAGAGAGAGAGAGAGACTCATCACCTGCATCAGACTCAACACCTGCATCAGTCTGACCCCCAGTCTGTCCAGTATAAAGCCCTTCTGGCCAATGAGAAACCTACAGTGTCTCATCCTCTAAACACACTGGTATCTGAACTACTAAAGAAAAGTCACACCGAGCCCGTCCCCAAACCAAACCTTCACAAACACATCGACAAAACATTAAAATATAATTATGATGAAAAGCTTAAAACTGAATTCAACCTCCAAACTAAACTTCAGTGTTATTCAGCCCTAAACAGAACCACACAGTTGGCAAATTACTTATCATTAAAACAATTAAAAGAAAAACACATCCTCTCTAAATATCGCCTCTGTGATCATGAGCTGGAGATAGAAAAGGGCAGACATA
The DNA here is from genome assembly GCA_903798125.1 of Danio choprae. Lineage (NCBI taxonomy): Eukaryota > Metazoa > Chordata > Actinopteri > Cypriniformes > Danionidae > Danio > Danio choprae. The sequence continues at coordinate 6,200,081 of CAIGQW010053273.1, read as the reverse complement.
AAAAATCCTGGACCCCTAAAGAACAAAGAATATGTAAACAATGTGACACAGATATAATAGAGGATGAGACACACTTCCTCCTGTTCTGCCCCAAATACACCACAGCTAGAGGAATATTCTTCCCCCAATTTGAAACATTCATTAATTCATTTTTTAATTTAAATGACTCAGAGAAGCTTCACCATGTGCTCGGAGAGGATGAACTGACGTCTAATCTAGCTGCAAAATATGTCTACACCCTACACACCATAAGAAATGGTTAATGTAAGCTCATGTCTTATTTAAATAACCTATATATTTTATATTGTTATTATTATTGTAATTGTTATAATTACCAAATGTGTTTTTTTTTTTGTTTTTTTTTGTCATTTATTTCTTATTTACTGTATATTTAATTAATTTGATGATGTTAATATATTACATAACTTATACATATTGAAAATGCTTTGGCAATACTGTACTAAATGTCATGCCAATAAAGCAACTTGAACTTGAACTTGAACTTGAAGAGAGAGAGAGAGAGAGAGAGAGAGAGAGAGAGAGAGAGAGAGAGAGAGAGAGAGGTATGCAGGAAATGCAGATAAAATGACAGAAAGCTGAGGTCCGCTGCCATGTTGGTACAAACCACCAAAATGGGAGGTGGGTGGAAAAAAAATGTTACCGCAATAGCCATTGAGATACAGATATTTGAGTGTGTGTGTTCACCTGTCTCTGGATCACTGAAGTCAGGTAGTGTCATGGCATTCAGCTGGCGACGGTCAGCAACAGCTCTGTCTAACAGACTGCTCCCCCTTCCAGAATCACTACACACACACACACACACACACACACACACACACACACACACACACACACACACACACACACACACACACACACACACACACACACACACACACACACACACACACACACACACACACACAAACACACACACACACACACACACACACACACACACACACACACACACACACAAACACACACAGACACACACACACACACACACAGACACACACAGACACACACAGACACACACAGACACACACAGACACACACAGACACACACACACAGACACACACAGACACACACAGACAAGAAGAAGCAATTAAGACATTAAAATTAGAGCGTGAGTCAAGCACTCAGGCAGACGATGTGATACTTGCACATCAATACACACGGAATGATGAAACCCTCAGAAATTTCACTCAGCATCTCATGGCACACTGCTATAGCACACACAACCACAAAGCCTCTGCAACACTGTTCATCTGAAAAAGAAGTACTGTAATAACTGAAAATTAGAAGAAAATGAGAGTTGTTGGCAGACAGACTGGGTTTTATGTTTGGTTAAATGGATGTTGCTATGTGGTTGCTTGTGTGTGCTGAATGGTTGTCAGGGTATTGATTAGCGGTTGGTTACTAGCCCAAATTAAAGGGATAGTTCACCCCAAAATGAAAATTCTGTCATCATTTACTCACCCTTCACTTGCTCAAAACCTCTGAGTTTCTTTCTTCTGTTGAATACAAAAGAAGATATTTTGAAAAATGCTGGTAGCTAGCACCCATTGACTTCCATAGTAATATTTTTTTTACTATGAAGATCGATGGGTCTAGCATTTTAAAAATATCTTCTTTTGTGTTCAACAGGAGAAAGAAAGGTTTAAAAAAATAGAAAATAAAACACAAGAGGGAGAACTACCTCTTTAAAAGAGCCCAAACCCTTGATGATGATGATGACTTGCCCCCTAGAAATGGCCCTGTTCGCAATAATAATCCAAGCCTAATAAAATTTTCCAGATTTTGTGACCAATCCAAACTCCCATAAAAATAAACAAAACAATCTGCGGACTTCATTAAGTGGACTTCTTTGCAACACATTTACCAAAATGTACAAATCATAGCTTGTGTTCTTACATTCCAGGTAACGACCATTTGTACCCTTTATATGCATTTCCCAAAAATGCTCTTAACATGATTGCACTATGCTGTGCTTTAAGTGCTTCATAAGAGTCGCTGTCCATTTGCAAGTGCTGAAATGTTAGCATATGTTGCTTGTGATGCACGCGTTCCTGTAACCTTAAATATATAACCTTATTAACTTCGCCTACATTTGCCTAGACGTTTGGGAAACAGCTAGGAATGATATTTTAAACTTTTTAAATTATTTTCATGTTTTTTTAAAGGTTTAATTAAGTTCATCAATACGTTATTGATTATACAACATTTAGGGATTACATAAATTATTAGTATTTTAAAAGGTTAACTTTAACAAACGTAATCTGAAAAAATTAAATCATTAAGTTTCAATAGGGATAAATTAATAAAATATCCAATACTGAATAATAATCCAATAATCTTTCTTGTGTATAGTATATTTACTAAACATTTTAATCTACAGTACTTCGTCATCGGAAAAAGATGGAAATTTACAAAAGTGCATCCATCTAATCTATAAAATATTTCAATTAATTCAGAATATACTCAAATCCTAAAGGGCTAATGTTAAAGTTGTGTTTTTCAGTTACCCTTGTTAAAATATTTTTTGCAATATCCAGCAATTTTACTCGAATTCCAAGCAATCAGGAGTTTCAAATGTGCTTTAGAATTTTTGACTGAGTGGTGCTTGCAACGCAATTGGCAAGAAAACTTATTACGCCTATGAATCTTTGCTAAAGTGATTACACTTTTATGATTTCTCCCATTGATGCTTACAGATTCAGCTTTTTCAGTGTCAATTGAAGACGCCCAGTAACCTCAGTCAAAGTGGCAAAAGTTCTGGATTCAAGGATGAATCTGATTAGCATTGGGGTTTAAGGAGGATGAGCTTAGCATTTGGCAGAAAGGGACTCTGAATATATGGCGGTGGCAGAGTTTGGTAAGAGTGTCTGGCCACTAATTGGTCTCTGGTGGATTGTCACCAGGTACTGAGTTCAAGACAGTTTGACAGGAATAGCTGGTGTGTTCTGACAGCGAGGGGCTGGTATTTCAGCCATTAGAACGAGAGAGTGAGCGAAAGAAAAGAAAGCAGGACTGAATCATAGTATGCAGCACTGGTACGAGCTGTGCTTTTATTTATTTTTAATGAAGGTGTGGTGAGCTCCTCACAGTCAGAGAGACATGCTGTGCTGTCCGATGTGTGATGGCGAGTGCCGACACTTGAGCTTCTAGCATTCATGTGTCAACAGCTGGAGAGTGTGTGTGTGTGTGTGTGTGTATACCTGGGGTTGGTGAGGTTGTAACAGGATTTCCAGATCTGCAGCATGCGTTTGCAGGAGAGTAACGCCTCTTCTGGGCCTCGACACAACGTCTCCAATTTCACTTTTGTGAATAAAAGGCTGTAAAAAAAGAAAAGAAAGTCACTCTCCTTCCAACCGAATGTCTAATGCAGTGTTTAATAAACAAGAGACTACAGACAGGTTTATTGAAAAAGGTTATAGATGAATCAGTGTAAATCTTCTCTGAAAGGCGTTTACATGCAAAACTTTAACTAGGGTCAAGATGTTTTGTCTCATTCTGCTGGGCTAACACAAACATCAACAGAGCAAACTGATAGATTTCTCTCTGTGATAAAATAAACTGCAGAAAAAGTCCATGAAGATGATGTTCAACTTTGAGTATACTGTGGTATACTGATAATTGCATTCATGTTATGACCATTAATTCAATAGCCAATTTTAGAATTCTTTACAATATTGTCAAAATAATATTACAAGTTAAATACTGCAAGTAAATATCACAACATTACATTGTGTACTGTACATTGTATTTTATAACTTTTATAACCTTTTTAACCAACTTATCCTTTAATTTTTATTACTTTTACAAATAGGTTATCATTTTTTATTTTTTATTTTATTATTTTTCATTATGCTAGAAAATTTTGTAAAAACTGTAAAATACCTTAAACTATTTTCATCACTGATAACAATAACAAATGTTTCTGGAGCAACAAGTCACAGTTGGAATGATTTGAGATTTCTTAAATAAAACATTTAATATTGTAATAAAATTATTTGGAGATTTTAAGTTCAGGTATAAATCGACAGCAAAGACAAACAAAATATAAAAATGCAAAATTATATTTCCGATATTCAGATGTGTATTATACTGGGTGTTTTTGTTATACTGAAGAATCCCCATTTTTTGCAGACAGCAGATCTGGAGAGTGCAGATGGGCATTTTTCAATAATCAGATATGGCAGCTTGTGAGAAGATGCAGCCAATGTGTGTGTGTGTGTGTGTGTGTGTGTGTGTGTGTGTGTGTGTGTGTGTGTGTCAAAAGCAGAGACCATATATAGAGGATTCTCTTCAACAGCTCTCTGTTGCTGCAGCCGCTCATCTGAACCAAGATCATTCCGAGCAGCGTCTAAAAGCTGCGCTGATCTGAGTTCAGCTAATTCTGAAGGCACATTCTCATCAGCCGTTCTTTCATCTCTCCTGTGTTTGCACGCTACACAGCTAGGACGCCCACACAACTGCTGAATTAATCCTGTGTGTGTGTGTAATAAAGAGGGCTGGATGTTCTGGTGCATTTCCTTTCAAGGCAATGAAGCAAAATGCATGGAAACACATACACACACACATATGCACAACCAAAACCCTTCAGGGAAAAACAGGGTGAAAAGGGGAGCCATAGGATTGGAGGAAAAAGAAAGCTGTTGTATTTTTTTCTATTATGTAAGTGGCTGAAGCACACAGCTGGAAGGGCGACAACACACACACACACACACACACACACACACACACACACACACACAGAGATGGAGGCGACTCTGATCAAATCCAATGAGAAGGGAATTTGCGTGGGGACTGGCCAGTGCTCAAAACATCCAACACACTCACACACTTCTAAGTTGTCTAATTGATGATGCCAGCAGCAGATATGTACCCATCTTTCCCAGCTGCGACAGCAAACACAAACATTCTCATTAAAGTGGGCACTGTGGCATGCCTCTAACTGTCTAAACACTGCCTACTGCTGCGTGTGTGTTTGTGGCTTTATAAATGCTGTGTAGAGGAACACCAAATCATCTGATTGGTTCTCTGATACAAGAATAGGCTTTTTCCTTTTCCCTGATTGGCTGGTGACTAAGGCTTGATAGGTTAGATTTAGCATGACATCGGTTTTGTTGGACTCACATGAAGTTTTCTGGGTATTCGCTGAGGGCCATCTCGATGATGTTGAGAGCATCATGGTAGTGTTTCTGAGCTGACAGCAGCAAGGCCAGCAGGTGCAGCGAGTGAACATCATCGCCCTGCAGCTGTAACGCCTGTCGTACATAACCGAGCGCTTCTGGAATCTGACACACACACACACACACACACACAAGAGATGCTTTTATTAGATGACTGTTTAAATGAGATGAGAAAAAAATGAGGAGGAAAAATAACAGACTGTCATTTGGTGAGAGAGACAGACTAGAAGGACAATAAGGACAGAACTAAGTTCCTTCAGTGAGCAGAGTCAGATGTGGCTAGAATTGGGTAAAACATAAATAAAGATATTTATTAGACGAAATAAAATGTTATCCACTATAATTATAATAAACCTTTTTTTTAACATTTATTTGTGATTTTTTTCCAAGCTTTAACAAAACACTTTGTACAATGAAGGTTGTAAGTTTTTTCCCTATAGTGACACTTGCCACCGAAATAAATTAACAAACAAATTTAATTAAATAAAATTGCAACAAAAATAGATAAAAATATTTTATATTAAACAAAAGAAAAAACACTTTTTTGTATTTTATTCATTTACATTGTATTGTATTCAAATTGTATACATTTACAATTAGACAATATCAATTGTAAATAATTCAAATAAATAAATAAATGCCTACATGATAATACAAACCAATAATCTGGCATATTTATAGTGTTCTTCTACATAAATATAAAACCAAACGTTATTGGTGATCACATTTAAACCTGTTTGCACAGATTTCTTTATATAAATCAATTAAAAGGGAAAGTCTTCATTTTTTTCAAATAATGTGATCATAGGTTGCCATGTCTCATAAAATATTTGGACAGATTCCTTCATTGAATATTTAATTTTCTCTAACTTTAAATATGAAACCAGGTCATACTTCCACATTTAAGCTTTAGGTGGGACTGCTAGTAATAGTCTTCTCCTTGCTAATAAAGTAGAAAAGGCGATAATATTTTTTACCTAGTTTGTCAATGATATTTTGTGTTCTGGTACACTTAATACTAGGTTTTATTTCTATAATTATATTAAACTTTTTGAGAATTTAGCCTACAATAAGACAATTAGGCTTAGTTTAATAATACATATTACAAAGATTATTAAATATGATTAATTTAAATTTAAAAACGCACTGTAAAAGATAAAAACAAATGGCAGTTGTGGCTCTACTACTTCTGTTAACCAGTTTTACTGTAATCTTTTTGCAGTCTTACCATTTAAATTGGTTTTTATTTATTTTTTATTTTAGAAGAAACACACACTTTCATCAATGTTTTAACTCATACCCATGCACTTTACGTGAGAGAATCTTTTCAAAAATTTAAATAAATGTTATATTTTCATTTGATTACATTTAAAAATATTCATTTAAATATTGCTTCTGTCATTATAGCTCATAACGGTTTGGAACAATTTAAGCGTGAGTAAATGATGACAGGATTTTAATTTTTGAGCTAAATATACCTAATGTCATGATTTGTACAAGAATGTCACAAATGACATGAAAAGAATACTGTGATGACTTTTGTGGCCGTATTGTTAGTCCTAGATGTGGTCAAATGTTAGCCATTTGCAAATTCATAGACATAAGAGTAATCAGGAGCAAAACAACCAGCCTGACAACAGTTCAACCATCTGTGTGTTAAGACATTTTGTTTCTCACTACCTGTGTGTAAGGAGCAGATGTTGCTTCTCCTACCTGTCGGGATATTGCCAGCTGCAGCGCCAGGTAGAAAACAGCCAGATGATCAGTGGGGGAAAGACTCTGTGCCCTGAGACAGAGAAAGACACAGAGACAAAGAGAGAAAAAGAGAGATTTTCATCAGCGTGAGAGAACAAGAGAGAGAAGAATTTAGGACAATCTGAAAATCACCTCTGGAAAGCGCTCAGAGCTTTTTTCTGATACTCTTCCTGCATTCCTCGCAGAGATGCTGTAAGAACAGACAAAAAAAAACAAATGTAAGAAGATGGTAAGGACAAGATAAAGCAAGAAAGAATCTTCAGATACCTTGTTGTTAGAAAAAGAGTATCAAGGGATTACTGAGGGTGTAAGTGAGGGAGGGCAATATGGAGTAATTATTCAGAGAGTATGTTGAGAGAATTATGAATTATGTAATTGTTATTGCATAGAGGTACGGAACGTGTTATATAAGGAAAGAGCGAGGTAATGAGTTATTAAGGGATTATAGTAATGGTACTCAGATATATAAACTAGCATGGAAAAGCAAGATTCATGGTTGCATTCACATTGGCCTCATACCATTTATATATTTTAAAATAATATTAAAACTTTAAAAGATTGTTATCTCAAAAATAAATATTTTGTCATCATTTACTTACCCTTCACTTGTTCAAAACCTATTTGAGTTTCTTTCTTCTGTTGAACACAAAAGAAGATATTTTGAAGAATGCTGGTAGCTGGCACCCACTGACTCTGTAGTATTTATATTCCCTACCATAGAACCAGAATCTTTCAAAAGATCTTTTGTTTATGTTCAACTGAAGCAAGATACTCATAAATCTTTAAAACCACATGAGGGAGAGTAAATGATGATGTGATTTTTATTTTTGGGTAAACTTTGAATTAAAATGCAAACATACTTATGCATAACAAAAACATATATTTTGTATTAAAATTACATGCACAATCACAAAATGAATCAAACTAAAATTAAAACATTATACAATCACAAAACTAATCTGTTTTAAGTCACGGTTTCTGCAAATTAATCGCTACCATATTTACAGCTGAAATACTGTAGAAAATGTGGCAGGAAAACGTTATATAAGTATTAAAGATTTGATTTTATTATTGATGATGAGGTACAGTTTGTGTTATAAAAAGTAAACCATGAATATGTATTCATATAAAGACAGGTACAGAGTTAGCAATAAAGAATAGAGAGAACATAAACTATAAAATACTACAAAAAGGGTATATAGTGAGTAAAGAACAACTATACTGTAACATTTAAGAATTTCAAATACATATAGAGTACACGGTACTACTATACCTTAGAGCAATGCTTCCCAACCCTGTTTCTGGAGGCACAACAACAGTACATATTTTGGATGTCTCCCTTATCAGACCCAATAACTTCAGGTTTTGAATTCTCTTCTTATGTTCTGATTAGTTGATTCAGGTGTGTGTTTGATTAAGGAGAGGTTGAAAATGTGTACTGTTGGTGTGCCCTCAGGAACAGGGTTGGGAAACACTGCCTTAAAGTATGTGTAGTTTATCAAGTACCTAAATGGGTTAAGGTTAGGTTCAGGGGTATTCTGGTGTAACACACTTTATACCCAAATTAATCAATTTTATGCTCTTATAGATTTTAAGCATCTTATAAAATGTACACTGTAGTAAAATATATTTGCGAACTATGAGAAAATAATTAAATATATCAAACTGATTCTGCTGAAAAGATCTGTATGGAAAATTTTTGTCCATTTTATGGTCTGTATTTAATAAAATGTATTCTGTAGACAATTTTACAGTCCTGTTTCACATATACAATATTCTTACTATAGTCATTACATAAACTGGGTAATAACTAGGTCTAGGGATAGTACCTAGTTATTACCAAGTTTATATAATGATTATGATAACAATATAATATATGTGAAACAGGACGGCAAAATAAAATGCTACAGAGAACATTTTATTAGATACAGAGCACAAAATAGAATATCGTGGGTATAAAGTGTGTCATTTTATTGAGTAACTGTGTATATATCCAGTGTGTCTTACTGCAGCTACACTTACCATCTGTGGCTTTCAGGCTGTAGACGAGACCAATAGCGAGATAGCCTTTAGCCCTGAATTCAGCCGCCTTCTCACCCATATCAATCACTATTTTAGCAAAGCGCTCACCTTCTTCCAGCTAAAACACACAAATACACACCCCATGTCATCACCTCCTCACTGTTCGTGGACAGTCTAACAGTAATGGATTTTCAGAGTCGTAAACAGGTCAGTGTCAGCTCTCCAGTTGATCCTGTGCATATTTCCCATGATTCCTCTTTCATTACCCAGTGCAGGTTTCCAATACACAGCTTGACGGCCAGCAGAGGAATGGTGGGATCGTCTGGCTTCAGTCTAATACACTCCTTCAGCACCTTCACTGCTCGAGCCGACTATATACACACACACAAACACAGGCTTTTGATTAATAAAGAGTCATAGGTCATACAGAAGGTACTAGAGTTTCTCTGGATTTACTAGGTGTGTGTTTGAGTTAAATGTTCAGGGTTCCTGAAATCTAAACCAAATGTAATTTTTCAATAACTAAAAAGTTTTTTTGTGATTCTATGTTCGTTGAATTTAAAGACAGTGTTCAAATTCTACATTGTTATATATTAAATAACATCATATTTGCATATAGAAAGTGCTCATCCGGTGTGTGATACCTCATAGATGAGACATGGCAGTACGTGACTCACTTTAGATGTGTCATGTGACATCATTGCAATGTATATTCAGCCGAAGCCTATTTGAAAAAGACTATGTTCATTGTATAGATCACGAAAATGTGTACTTTTAACAACTTTTATTTAATTCTGCTGTTGAATTTTTTTTTACATTTGTTTATTTTCATCATTTAGAGTCATGTATCAAATATGATGGAGCAGGCCATTTGTATGGTTAATAGGTAAACACTGTCTCACTTTGTTTCTCTCAGTGTTTTCCTTAATGATTCTTGAGGTCAAAAAGTAATAAAGTAATGTGTAATTTTTTTTATACATTTCACAACAAAACAACACAAGAAATGCTGCAAACACTGTACATTTTGAGAAGATTTTCTGCCAAATAAGTAATTTTTGGATGCAATCATCAATAACTGTAATGAATGAGAGATGAAAAAGTTTAAAAGAATTGACTAATAAATATCATCATAACTTGAACAAAAAATATTAAAATCTTTGACTTTCAATGTCTGGAATAGACATTTTAAAATTTATGACATTCCAAAAACTCCATGACATGTGGAAACTGTGATCGTTAATATCTGTTTATTCTACAAAGCTCTGAGAACATTTCTTCTAAATTTAGAATATGAATATTATCATTTAGAGCTATTTGTTTGTTTTTAGAAAAAATGAAAACTGGTCAGAATAACTGAAGTTAAAACATCTGTATTTTGTTTACCAAATATTAATTATACCATATTTTATAGCAAGAAAAGTATTTTTTTTATTCTTTTTAATTTGAAAGAATTGTTTATCAGTAGTTTCCAGTATAAAACTAACTATAAATTGCAGATTCAGACAGCATCTTAACTAGAATGTTCACAGGCTAAAGAACTCTTGATTTCACACACAGGAGACAAAAAAAGGAAAACTAACCTTCCCAGCAGCCATCAGGGAGAGTGCAAGCTGGAACCAAAGATGAAACTCCTCAAAGGCGAACTTCATGGCTCTTTCAAGACACTGTGAAGAGGAGACATTGGGATGACCTCAGATATGATTTGAGAACAATTATGACCCTCAACAGATACACAAACAAAGGTCAAACACGGCCAGGCCATGTCTCCTGCTGCAGATTACCCACAGTACCACAGGCTTTCAGCATGTCTCTGAGGTTTTATAGTTAATCACACCAGCAGCTTAGCACAGAGCAATTCATTGAGCAATTAGATCAACAGTATATAACAAACAGCAACTCAAACACACATACAACCCTGCAGAGGACACACACACACACACACACACACACACACACACACACACACACA
>CAIGQW010053273.1:6171795-6182889 GCA_903798125.1 Danio choprae | reverse complement strand
CACACACACACACACACACACACACACACACACACACACACACAACTGACCATACGCAGGTTTTGAGTGGTTCTGGTCTCAACGGCACGGAGAATCTCTCGGAAGCGTCCAACACCATGGGTCAGGTTACTGCAGCACCACGAAAAAGCAGAGAAAAGAGATCCATTACTCATCTCTAGAGAGCCGAAGCAGCCTGATAACCAATATCAACAATTTTCACTTTTTATCTAAATCATACACAAACACCTGAAAACACACACAGTCAACTCCAGGACAGGCCATGATTAAATGAGCTCTACCATCAAGCACTCACACTAAAGCAGCTACTCATTGGTGGACAGGAAGCTATCGGGGCCTGTGGGCACATTGATTACAGTAGTTCTGTATACAGGGAATTAACATCTTTATGAACACTGCACAACCTGTGAATGTGATGAATGTCATTGACTGGGGTCAGTCTCCTAATCAGACTGAGATTTAGCTTTTTTACAAACTGACAGCACACAAAAAACATGCAAACACATTGTGAATAAACATGTTTGAAAACAACAAAAAATACAGCTTTAGACTGTGTGAGATATATCTGAATGTACTGTAGAGCAGATGTACTGTATATGTGAATGTGAAGAAACAGAATTTGTATCAAGCAGAAGTTGTGTTGATTAAAAGTAGTGATGATGCCAAGAAAGACAGACAGACAGAGTTTGAGTTTGTTTATTTACTGCCACATTAGCAACTCATGGCTATTTCATGGCAAGATTCATATAGATAAGACCATATTTTATAACAATAACTTCACATCTCAATGATACAGAATAAATAAATAAATAAATACATTTTTACAAAAAAAAAAACCCCACAATTTAAATGTGCGATAAATAACTTCAAATTCTTCCTGATGACACGTTAAAAAAAAAAAAAAAAATCAATTAAAGTGCTCAGAGTATAAAAACACGTCTAGAAGTTTTAAAAATTTCACATTTTAATAAAATGTGCTTCATAGTGAGGGAGGTTGGATGATAATTACACACTGGTGGTACATAATTAAATTAGTAAATACTTGTGTATCAACCTAGAGTGACCAATTTGTCATCTGGTATCAACAGTCTGGTATTAAGGGCAGACCGAAACAAAATTAAAACAAATAATTAAATAATAAAGTAGTTATTACAAGCAACTGTTCAAAAACGGTAATGTTGATTTTTATGGTTATAAATCAATAGGTATATATCGCTTCCAAGTACTGGATGGGCTAATAACAAATTTTCAGAGCTCACAACAGCATTTTTATTTTATTAATGTCTTGTTTTAGTTAATTATTTCATTACATTACGTGAAACTAAATATAAATAATAAACACTTTCTTGGCCACTAGCTGAATATTTGTACAGATAAATTCATTTCAAGCTATTTTTTTCAAGCTCTAATGTTTCAGTGCACAATAATAACCTCCTAAGAATGCTTAAATGCCAAATGAATATTCTAGGTTGATAGTGTGCATTATAATACTGATTCCAAAATTTATTTGGCATTTAAAAAGCTTGAGTTTAGTTATTAGTGAATTTTAATAACAGACATATGAACATACAGAGCTATAATTTAATACCTTAAATGGGGACCTATTATGCTCCTTTTTACAAGATGTAAAATAAGTTTCTGATGTCCCTAGAATGTGTATGTGCAAGTTTCAGCTCAAAATACCCCACAAATAATGTTTTATAACTCTTTGAAGCTGCCCCTGTTAGGCTTTTATCCAAATTGCGTAGATTGTGCTCTTTTCAAAAGGGGACGAAGCTACAAATGCCTATATATCAGTATAGCGGCAGATTCAAAACTGGACTAACGTTATCTCTGTGAAAAAAAGTGTCTCAGAATGCAGCATATGGAGTATACAGTGTTCGTTTGCGCATCCTAAAACATTTATGATGCCCCTAAGTTGCTGATTTTATCTTCAGCAGGTGAAAACTCTAAAGGGGACGGCTGCTTCTCACTCAGGGCTGTTTATGCTAATGAGGGAGAGATCACTCCTAATGGATGGGGATTTCCCACTCTGATATGTCAGAGAGAATGTTAATCAAAGTGTTTCTGCAGACTATTTTTATCAAGTGTGATTAGAAAAAATATAGAATTAATTAATTTTTACTATTAGACGCTGGCTATATTCACACACTGTTGCCACACAACTGTGTTTAAACTGTGTTAAACCTTATAAAAGGGACTTTTTTCATAATAGGTGCCCTTTAAATATCAGTCTGTTTTAAAGCACAGGGGACAGAATGAACATTTATCATCCTGTAAGAACTGCATGTTGTGTAAGGTTTAGAGACATCATCATTCATTTATGAACCCAACCGATGCATTACCCACAATGCACCATTGCAGTGGTCATATTTCAAACAGATGCATTTCAGGCACTGACAGATGCCCCACCTGCATCCATATTGAAGATCCCTCCCCAACCACATGCTCACTGTACAAACAAATAAATAAATAAATGATGGAGCTTCAAAAAAACCAAACCTCACACTGGCATGTGGAGGTGCTGCAAAGCACAAAAAAAAGAAGAAATAAAAAGAGAAGAGATGCATCTCTGGTTAAGACAACAGCACTGAGACGGATGAAAAAATAGGGCCTTAAGAAGTATAACCTGTCTCCTACAAAATGATGTCCACTGACTAGACTGTATATTAGATCTGTTACTCTATCTCTTGGCAATCAGCAGGTCTGTCAATCAGCAGAGTAAACAAAATCACATTTCAGCTAACAGATATTAATGTACATGTGAGATCCTCCATGTTTAGTTTGCCTGGGCTTTAAAGTTTCCTTTTATCTTTGTTTCAATCATTTTCCATCTTTGTCTTATTTGCTTTCCACTAAAACCTAGTGACATACACTGCTGTCACATTTGGCCTCTGTAAAGTTTTATGCTAGAATGTTGCATATATGAGAATGTTGCAAATGCATTTGTGAGTGTAAAAGTAAAGTCATTTAAAAGCATTTTATGTTTAATCATTTTATTAATGTTAAAAAGTTACTGCTTTTATTTGTTTGATTAAAACAGAAAGATTGTGAAATACAGTTTGAGTACGAAATTTGTTTCTACTTTTAACAAGTAATTGAACAAGTTATGCATTAGACTTAGAAAAATTTAGATATAACATAGCAAACAGACAAGGGAAATTAGCAAAAACAAATGTATTTACCTGGAACCCAATACCACTCTACATTAATAATAATTACATAAAACTACTCATTAAACTAAACTGGTTTGGCGAGCACTGTGAATTTAATTGTCATTTATTTATTTTTATTAAAAATAAAGAAATAAATTAAATGACTTTTATTATTATTATTATTATTATTTTAACATTTTATTTAACTTCTGTTCTAGTTAATATTAAGAGAAAAGCAAAATCAAGATTGTTGTAGAGAGCAGTCAATATTTGAAGTGGATCAAACCTTTTTATCAATGTTGTCCTAAAATTATTGAACAACACCCATTCTTGTGTTAGGACAATAATTTAAAAAAATCATCCACTTCTAATGTCGACTACGGCATATGCTGTGTTATGATGATTGTAAATGATTATAAACACAGTATATGTTATGGTTGGTTCCCAATAAGTTAAAAGGAGTAAATTTACCACAAATGCAAATATGAGTGTGATCCATTAAAATCGTGTGTGTTTACCAAAAAGTGTATGCTATATTAAAATGTATCCAAATTCTGAATGCAACACAATCGTGCAGCCTTCATTTCAAGAGTGTGCCTATGTAGCGGCTATACTAAAATCACGGCACTACTCGACATGAACAGAGTGCATGGATACGTACGAGTAGTTGTCGAACACACAGCTCCATGGTGCATCAGAACACACATAAACAATGTGAGACGCACATACACAACCTAACTGCTGAGGGTTAATGAAGCATTTAAAGAATTAAAGGCACAAAGACAGGAAGATATGTGGGAAGACAGAAAGCTTAGCAGATTGCTACACCCCTCGCTGCTGCTCTTGTCTGAGGAAAAAAGGGATGTACAAACAGAAAGAATAAAAAAGGGATGTACGAACTGAAGGAATTATAAATGAATGGACTCCATTGTTTCAGCCGTCTCTAAGGGAAGGCCGCAAATCATAACAGTACTGGAATGCTGCTAAGGCTGAGAGATACTTTGGGTGTTGCTGTATATAGAAAATATTTGAAACAGTTTCACTTTTTTTATATTAAGAACACTGTAAAAAGAAAATGCTGGTTTCCACACAATTCCTTCATGTTGTTCCAACACAAATCTATTAAGTTAATCCTTTTTAGAAATTTAAGTGGACTGAACAAAAAACTATTAAGTTGTCCCCTAAAAAAACTTAAGAATTTCTTATTTATTTATTTATTTATTATTAAAGGGTTATTTGTATGTGTGTGTTTTTTTTTTTTAAGTTTATATTATTTATCTGTTTATTGGATTCATGATAGCAACAACTAATTACTGTAACTGACACTGTTGGGGAGGGGAAGGGAAAGGGGACATTAAAAGAACGTTAAAATGTGTGAACTGATGGTACAGTTAAATTATTGAAGAAAATAAAAAAAATATCATTTTAACTCATTTTAAATATGTAGTTTGAACAAGCAGCAAAAGTTATTTTTTGAGTGAAACACATGCTTTTAATTTTATATTACTATTTTTTTAAGAGTTAAACTAGTTCTCACACGTCAGAGCTAGTAGGGTTAGTCGATGAATCAATTAAAACATTTGGTTCAATGATTTGTTCACATCAGTTTTCAAAATATGCATTTCACAAATAAAGTACAGGCCCTATGAAATCAATCTGTATTTTTCTAATTTCTAACTTTGTTTTTGTAATTATCATATAATTATATGATTATTGTAAAAGTCTGGTTTTAATTCAACTGTTCTGGACTATACTTTATTGGCTACATTATATTTTAGTAGTTAAAAAGCTTATCTATATGTATCTAATGTACTGTAAACCATGAAAAGTATTGGACCTGATATCTGATGTTTAGAAATGTCAAATGACCTGAAAAATCGCTACTTTGAACAAACAGCTGCAAATTAGTTTGCAATTATTGCATTAAGATTTCAGTTACTCAATGCATTAAACAAGATTTCAATTAATGCATTTAATAATTGAAATATAGCTGTTTGTTTTTTGGTTGTTTGTTTGATTGTGTTTAAACTTTATTGTCCATTCTGCTTGGCACAGAAAGGACATTTGTCTTTAACACTGGTGACATAAATACAACCATAACAATTACATAATAGCAACACACAATAAGACAACCACATAAATTAAAAAATTAAAAAAATAGTCCCATACCTATTATTACAGCTCATTCTCAACACCCAATTCACATCAAACAATGATCCAAAGTTGATTGTTTCAGATCTTTTTAAATTTCTACACGTATATATATCAAACATAATTGCTATGAGTATACCTGTAAACCCACACACGCGCACGCACGCACGCACGCACACACACGCACACGCACGCATAAACACTCACCCATTTTTGAAATGGATGACATGAGCCCTCTGAAGTCCAGTCTCAAGGAAGTAGCCAAGTTCCTGTTCCTGTGTGACCGGGCCGGGCTTTGGACTGCGGTTCTGAATGCCAGCACTAAGAGCCTGAAGACAAGGCACATGCCATTTAACATCATCATCAGAACAGCTTAAACTTTCTTTCCTTGTCTCTTCCTGTTACTTACTCAGCAAACACATTTTTAAAATGAGGGAAGAGTCAAAGCATTTGCTATATTTACCCGGGGAACACCTCAGAGAGGATGGCGGTTAGCAGGGTGCAAGTTTCCCTAGTGTGAAGGTTAAACGCAAAACTTCAGCTGCACCCAAAAAATGCAGTGTCAACACTGCAGCAGAACACAAGCTCTGCTGTCCTGCACTCCTGCCATCATTCACTCTCTCTCTCTCTCTCTCTCTCTCTCTCTCCCTTCACCACCAACGCTAAATCACAAGCAGTAAATACTGAACACCACGCAGAGGGATGAATGTGTGCACTACTATTCCAACAAAGGGAATCAGTGGTGCGGCGACAGTCTGAAGAAGACAGAGACTCATCTTTGTTCTGCAGGTGATTGAACTTTAACCTGTAAAAGACTTTAATTGTGACTTAAGGTTCACAGGTGGGACAGGAAGAGATTAGTCTCACGGATGGCTGACCCTCCGCTGCAGTACTGTGCAAATCTGTTCTCGGCTACAAAAATCAATGTACTTTTTTTTTTTTTTTTTAAAGGACCCTTATTATGCTTTATCAGATATTACCTTTTATGTTGTGTATAATGTAGCTGTTTGTGAATGTAAAAGGTCTACAAAGTTTCAAAGATCACAATAAAAAAAATATTGAATAAAAAAAACAAATGTATGTAAACTGATGAAAATTTTTTCGATTGTCTACAGAACAAACCATCGTTATACAATGACTTGCCTAATTAGTCTAACTTGCCTAGTTAACCTACAGTAATTAACCAAGCTAAGTCTTTAAACTGCACTTTAAGCTGAATACTAGTATCTTGAAATCTATCTATTAAAATATTATGTGCTGTCATCATAGCAAAGATAAAATAAATCAGTTAAAAAAAATTGGTTATTAAAACTATTATGTTTAGAAATGATTCTCTCCGTTAAACAAAAATTGGGGGAAAAATATACAGAAAGACTAATAATTCAGGAGGGCTAATAATTCAGATTCTAATAATTCAACTGTATATATGTAGCATTTGTAAAACCATAAAGCAAAACAAAAAATTCAGCAATTAGTTTCTGTAGTGTTGACTAGGATCAGTTTTGTTTAAACCGACACGTCAACTAGTCTCACACGTTTTGAAGCAACAATGTGTATTGCAACAAAACTGAAGATTTTTTTGACGTTGGGTGGATGCAACCTCATTGTAAAAGACCTCCAAAACAACGGACCTTTACCATACAGTATATACACAGTATAATGTGGTAACCTTATAGTTTTTCAGAAGTCAACTTAAAAAAAAAAACCTAAAGTGAAAAAATGTTTGAAAATACCTTTTCAACCTCCTGCAGATAGAGCAGAGCGATGTCTCCAGACTTCTCATAGCAAGTGATGATCTCCTGGTCTTTGTCTGCAATGCTGTTGGACAGTGATGGAGACGCCATAGGCACCTTTTCCAGACAAAGACCTGTGAACACAGCAGAGAGATGAGAAGACCTGCACACATGCCAGCAGCAAGCAAAAGCAAACCCACAGAGCTGTACTAGTGCGCTGACAGACTCATAGCCAAGTTTATGACTTATGACAGCTCAGTTCAATAAAGATGATCTGAATAATTCATATGTTAACCTTTATTTCCCTTTTAGGGCTTTGTGGTATAACAGTACTATAAATACATCATTGTACAGTACCATGAGGAATTAAATGTGTAACTAAATTTTTAAAGGAGTCGTCTAATGCTATTTTATGCATTCAGAGTTATTTACACTGTTAAAGAGATGGACTTTCATGTAACAGAGTATTTCTTTTTCAAAAATCTTACTCCAAGGTCATAATGAGTTTCGCAATTTATGTTTTTTCGAGTCTGGTCCTTGTTACGTTACCGAGGGCGAAAATTCTTTTAAAGGCGGTTCTCCTGGAAAAATGTCCATGTCACAGGCATTACAGCGCACCTATAGTATTACCCTGGCTGAGAATGAGTCCCAAAAATTGCACTTTTTGATGCGAGAGAAATCTGATCCTGTTTAGCCATAGCTAGTTTAACCCTTTTCACACTAAAGTTATAAAAACTTGAGCTGATCTTCAAATGATTTGTTATTTAGAATAAATCACTTTTATATTTCCATGGCATTGAGTCTGGTTTATGACATAAAGCAGTGGAGATTAGAGCTGCTAGATTTACAACACGTCAATACATTAACTTCTCCTAAACTACATGAAAGCAAGGAGCTGCTTAACTGGGAGAAGAACAGAGGAAGCTGCTCATTTGTTTTCTAGAGATATTTGGAAAGCTGTAACTTGGTATTTTAAACGTATTAAAAAAAGTAAAGACTTTTTGGAAAACATGGATGCAGTACTACTCTATAGGTATACAAGATTAATATGAGATTGGGTAAAGTGAACATTTTTAACAAGTTAATAATTTTACACCCCTTACAATAATTTTTCATTAGTGAATGTTAGTTTTTTACTAACATTAAGTAAGAATAAACTCATAACTATAAACTTAAGAGTGCTTGTTGGCATTTGTTAATGCACTGTGATTTTCATGCATGAATAAATAAATGAACCAAAACAAAGATGAATAAATACTGTAATAAATGTATTGTTTATTGTTTGTTCATGCTAGTAAATACCTAATAATAACTAATAGACTGAAAATGAAACTCATTAGTGAAAGATCACTTAATAAAAATTATGCACTTCTGCACAGTTCTGATTAAGTGAGCATGACAAATAAAATGAATAAAAATGCTTACTTTTAAATTATTTTACAGTAAAATCTTACCGGTTGAAACTGACTTACTGGCTTTATTTTTAGTTATTATGATTTAACTGAGGACAGAAAAATACTTGATTTACTTTTAACCAACTGCAAAAATAAGTAGACATGCTTTATTAATGCTGGTTTCCATCTGTTTGTCTATTATCTGGTCTTATTTATCATATATCCTACAGTCCAAATGAACTACTGAACTCTAAACATTTGAAAAATGAAATTTTCAGAATAGTCATAAACACTGGCATTTGAATTCTTTTCACAGGTCATCCAAGGATGTTAATTTGTTTGCTTGAGCTATCGATTTAAAACCAATATGCATTACCACAGGCTTCTGGCATCAATCCAACCCCATTCCTTTAAAAATCATATCTGCATTCAATTTCTCCTGAGCCACAGAATTCACTCACGCAAAACCTGATGTAGCATAAAAACCAACAACAAAGCTTGCATTTCAGAAGCACGCAGCACTTCTGTCAATTCTAATCCAATCTACTACAGAAATACACCGTAATGATATGATCCTTACTTTCAGGATATTATATTCAATCTGAAAGGGTCAAACTGAACGTGATACGCCCTGTGTATATAATTCGAGTACATTTCCTTTGTTGCTGCCGGACAGAGGAAGTGAGACTCTGAAATATACATGTGTGAGAAAATCAAAGACCTCAGACAAACCAAGCAAGCTCTAAATGTTTTAGCAAGAGCCTCTGTCTGTTCCACTGCCATATCTCCTTGCCTCGTCTGGGTCAATCCAGAGCCAAGTAACGTGGTAAAGGTACAAGCACGGTTCTTTAGAGATGTCACACAATCTCTGGCCGATCTCTGTCGACTGGCTTCAACTTCTTAAATCCCTCATAGCTCGAACGAAAACAGGCCAGACCTGGCGCTCAGGTGGCCGGTAAACATGATGAGAGTTGTTTGTTTGGCTGCCGTTAGTATTGGGTTCTCTATGCGGATAAAGTTTTCATGATAGAATGGCAATGTGACAGGAAACAGAAACTGTAGCCCTCCTAACTACTTTTCAAATGGCTTCAATAATAGATACCGGCTTATGAACGGATATCGCATGATGAAGACAACAAACTGGTGGAGAGTCACAAAATGATTACGAAATGAAAATCGAGACGAATAATCCATCACGAGCAAGAGGGTAATGACCAAGGCCTGATTAAAAAGTGTACTGTGACGTCTCAGTAAGACAGGAGGAGACTGGAATAAAATACAGGTTAAAATGGCTGTGTTATATACACTGCTGGTCAAATGTCCATAGCATAATAGAATAATTATTGTAGGAATTAATAGAATTATTGTATTATAGTGATGAGGCTGAAAATTTTGCTTCGAATCACAAGAATAACATGATTCATTGCATTTCAAATTGTAATGATATTTAGGAATATTACTTTTGGATACACTTTATTTTAAGGTGTCCTTGTTACCTTTTAATTTAACTATTGAGTAATATTAAATATTTACATGTACTTACTATATGGTTGGGGTTAGAATGTGGGAACAATTCATCATTTTACATTGATTTGGATGATTTTGTAGGGGAGTGCATCTGCATAAAATGTACAAAATTATACAAAAATGTACAAAACAAAATAAATGAAAGCACAGATGAAGACAACAGAACAAAGATAAAAATTTAATAAACAGCACTTCATGGTTTTCAATGGAGTCTAACAGTATTGAAATGCAATAATCAAACGTAATATAAAATAACACTATATAGTCTTCATTGTACAAATAATTAAACACAATTAATCCTTGTTAAAGTGGCATTCTTTATGATTTCTTTTGGTTTAAAAAGGACCTAGAAATCTTATGGTCACAGGCCTTAAAACACATCCCAATAAGATTAAGACTGGGCATCACGGTGGTGCAGTGAGTAGCACAATCGCCTCACAGCAAGAAGGTCGCTGGTTCGGGCCTCGGGTCAGTTGGCATTTCTGTGTGGAGTTTGCATGTTCTTCCAGTGTTCGCGTGGGTTTCCTCCGGGTGCTCCAGTTTCCCCCACAAGTCCAAAGATAGGTAAGCTAGGCTATAGGTGAATTAGGTAAGCTAAATTGTCCGTAGTGTATGAGTGTGAATGAGTGTGTATGGATGTTTCCCAGTGATGGGTTGCAGCTGAAAGGGCATCTGCTGCTTTAAACATATGCTGGATAAGTTGCCGGTTCATTCCGCTGTGGCGACCCCAGATTAATAAAAGGACTAAGCCGAAAAGAAAATGAATGAATGAAGATTAGACTTTACAATGCCTCCACAAATCACATGTTCTCAGTTAATTATAATCCCAAATTGATCGTGCAGTGTGACTACAACAGATTTGCACATTGCGGTATCAATGGTAAAACAATATAGTGTGCAGCCCTAAGTGTTACATTACTTTATGCATTTAGAATCAAATGAATGCAGCCTTGGTGAGTATAAGAGACAAAAAATAACACATTTTTGAACAAAAGCAGAAGGATTTTTATGGTTACACCAATGTTTAAAAAGAAACCATGAAAAACTGAATAAGCCAGAGAGAGAGTGAGTGTGTGTGTGTGTGTGTGTGTGTGTGTGTGTGTGTGTGTGTGTGTG
>CAIGQW010053273.1:6158189-6170689 GCA_903798125.1 Danio choprae | reverse complement strand
TGGAATTTAGTTAAAAATATTTATAAATGTTTCTTATAGTCATTTTTCATAGAAGGTGGGGTCTGTTTTTGAGATCTATCTATCTATCTATCTATCTATCTATCTATCTATCTATCTATCTATCTATCTATATATATAGGCATAAATATATCTTCAATTCGAATCAGAGGGATTATTTAAGTTTTAAACATGTCATACATATTTAAGTCTAAATATCTAAAGTATATTGCTTGTATGAATATTTTATTACATATTTCATTTCTTTCTCAGTCCTAATGGAGTAGCGAGCCATAGCAGTAATTTATATAATGTCATGAAATATGATTTCATATGGTATACTTTTCAACAGTTTAGTGTTTTTACTAAGACTTATGCTCAACAAGGCTGCTGTTATTCTTTTAAAAAATTATAAAAAAAACAATATTATAAAACTATAATATTGTGTAATAATATTTAAAAACTTATTTTTAAATTGCAGTAATATACAATAATTCACAATTATATGGTTTTACTCTGCTGTCATACAGTATAAACGAATCAAATGCTTTTAGAGTTGGACAACTGTCAAGATTATAAATAATGTTTATATATGCACTGTTTAAAAGTCAGGAGCTGTTATATTTGATATGTTTTTGAAAGATGTCTTATCTGCAACAAGGCTTCTCTCTATCATAAGCTGTAATATTGTAATTGAAAGTGTATTTGGTTTGCCCAGATTGTTTGATGCTTAAAAAGAAAAAAAAAGAACTTATGACATAGTTGTCACTGTACAGGTAAAACTGCCACTCCACATAGCTGAACACTGAATATCAAATAGCCTACTGCTTGTTATTGGTCGTGATTTTGTTGCTTTGTGCAGCACTTTGCTTTCATCGAGGACAGAAATATGTAGTTGGTTGCAGAAATTTTTATGTTTTGCTTCCTGTAAGGCGAAATCTCCTTACAAAAGCAAGTTTGAATACGTATGTCTCTTTGGCAGTGCATACATTAGCAGCATAACGGCAACAGCAGGCTTGGGTTTGTACCTTCACACCGACAGCATTTCTGTTATGTAACAGACCGGCAGCTCTGAAGATAAAATGCTGTGCTTTCTGCATTACTACAGCCATTATTTACCTTTAGTGGCATAGGCCTCTGCGATCATGGAGAGTCTGTAGACTGGAGCTCCCACCAGCTGCATCTCATCCAGATTCACACGGCTGTACTGATTCAGCGCTTCCCTGTAATCTGCCTCCACGTAGCACAGCTTAGCCATTATCAGACTGGCCTCCTGCATGTATTCAGGCTGCAAGAGAAGGAGACACAATAATGACCCGTTATTATTGACAGGACGCTTATATAAATCAAATACAGGGCACTGGAAGTCATCAGCTCCACCTACTCACACCATTTGGATTAAGGATGTTTTTCACTTCATAAATCTGGAAACAATTAGACACTGTCTAAAAGGTTCCTCCAAAAACCTTGATAAAATTTGGGGTTCTCTCCTTGAATATATGGAAATGTATACCCCCTGCATACTGGATAATAGTTCAGTTTTATATTCTTCACTACTGTGTGACAGCTCATGTGACCAGGTTTTTTTAGATTGTTGTGTAAACAATTGTTCTGGTTGGCACAAGTTCGTTCTTTTTTTTAATGTATTTTTACAATTTATTTTAATCTTTTTAAATATATTTGGGGGTCAATAATTGTCACAATCATTTTGGATCCTTGTTTACTTTCCTTCGCTCTCTACATGTCAAAACTTACAATAATATTCTAAAATGTGTGATTTATGCATTTTTGGAAAATCCTATAAATAAAGTTGTATATAAAAAAAACATTAAAAAAAATAAATACTAGAAAAAAAAACTAGGGTGATCACCAGCAAACAAACCAAATGTGGGACGATTATTAAGTTCTAAGTTATTAACACTAAAACAACCTGAAACTGTTACATAATATCTAATTTAATAAAACAATACTTGTATATTCACCTTGTAAAAATAATTAGTTCTTTAGTGCCTTTTAGAAAACACCATTTTGCGACAATGCAACAAGACACGTTTCAAACATGTAATTTCATTTTAATTCAACATCACTTAATCCAGTCTCTCTTTTTTGTTGCTATAGAAAAGTTAAATAGCTTTTACTTTACCAAAGTATCCATGAATGCACGTTTGTTTTCTGACAGGGAACGCATGGAATCGCCTGCTTCACGTTTTGATTAACAGTCAGCACTGCATGTTAGCGAATACATTTACTCTCATCTTATTAACCATGCTTGGTCACCCTATTCCTGACACTGGACTGACAACAACCAAGATTTGCTTTCAAATGGTCAAACTGAGATTTAATTAGGACATTAAATAATCCATAATCTAATGGGCTTAATCCGAAATAGCAAACTCATAATTAAATAAATGAATATTTTAAATAAGTATTTATATTGATCATAAACTGAGCCTGAGAGTATAGGAGCTGAAAACTTAAATAAATAAATATCTTTTATTTAAGGTTTACAATGCAAATCCATTTAAAAGCAATTGTTTGGTAAACAAAGCTACGGCAGGTCTCATATAATACATCCATTGAAGGACATAAAAAATATTACTGTACAAATCATATTGTACATTAATCATCCAACCATTTTCATATTATTAACATTAATTTTCTAAATGTGAGTAAATATACAGTAGTCACACTTGAAATGAAACTATTTTTTTTTTTTTTTTTTTTTAATTTGTGCTTGAATGGGTGTTGTTGAATAGTTTAAGGACATCTTTGAGAAAAAAAGGTTTTGATCCACTTCAAATGTTGACTACGGTATATTTATACGCATTTACATAATAAATAGATTGAAATATCCATAAATATTGCTTTCAGCTTTCCTCAAAAATCGGAGAAAAGCTGCTGAGTTTTCTGCAGCTGCAGATTCCATGTGGTCCTAGTCATAAAGTAGTATGTACTGTACAGTATGAAAGTGTAGCATTAATGCAATGCAGACATACTTTGACTAAGTTGCTGTCATTATCATGTGTTCTTCTAGCATCAGTCCTTCTAGCCATTCACCAATTCTCTCCTTTTGCCATATGGGGATTTTAAAAAGTGTCCATCAAATGCACACTGCAGAATCTTGAACACTTCATTTTAATTTTAATACAGTTGTGTCTGACGCCTGATACTTGATATTGTGATGCGGTCGGCTAATATCATTTACTACTATTTGATAAATTGCTTGTGGTTTTTCTAATTTAAACACTACTTTAAATAATAATTACATGTAAATGTTGAGGTATTATTAAAGACCTGATACAGAATGTGCCTTTGCATTCCTCTACGCTGCTTTTCCATTGTTCCTTTATGTACACATATGCTAGACAAACGTGTCTGACAGCTGCACAGTGTCTCACGCATGACATAGTTATTGTTAACATGAATTCGACAAGACAAATGCATCCTCGATTTTCTTTTTGATTTCAGTTGACAGGTATTTTCGTGAATCATGACACTGATGCAGCAAAAAGAAGTGATGGTCCAGATTATTTAGGCTTGCCTTTAAATTTCCTCGATCAAGTGCAGCTGTCAAGTGTTTCCGAACTTCCTGGAGTCGTGGTCGGGGCCCGCGGGGACTGGACCCCTGCTTGATGGGGTTTTCCTTGAGGTACTGCTGGAGTTTGGCCTCCCCCAACAGAAGTTCCCCGAGGTCATCTGCAAGAGAAGATACAGATTTATTCAATCAACTCAAGCCAGAGCTGTAGTAATCACAAACCAGGGATATATATTACTCTGAAAACTTGTTTCATGACATTTATACCATCACAACTTATATATATTTTACATATATATTTTGTCAATTGACAGCAAGCAAACTCAAACACATTTATAAATGCATCACTACAAAATGACGGCAGAATTTATGCACTGCAAGGTTGAAACACAAACACTGCAAGAGAGAAGTGCTGATTGGGAAAACAGCTTTACATAAAGTCCAAATATAATCCCGTCTTTTACCTGAACACATTCTTATGGGTTTTAATACACACACACACAGCTTTGAGAACAATCATGTGTGGTTTAATCTGCATGAGTTCTTGAGTTATTCATCAGTTTGTATGAAACTCATTAAAATATTACAAATACCTTAGATATACCTTTTTAATAAATAATATAAACTGTAAAGTAAACAATTGAATCCACAGTTGTATGAATGTGAAATCGTATGTGAAATCGGCTCCAATATTTCGAGTGTTCTACATTTTTTTATACAGGTTTTGAGACATCTGCCTTTACATGCACATGGAATTTAAAGAGATTCAATCTTAATCAGTATGCCCACCCTTTGCAGCTATCACAGATTCAACTCTTCTAGGAAGGTTTTCTAAAGTTTTATATTGTGTTTTTGTCAAATTTGACCATTCTTCGAGAAGCACTTTTTGTGAGGTTAGGCACTAATTTTGGATGAGAAGGCCTGACTCACAGTCTCTATTCTAATTCATCCCAAAAGTGTTTTATCAGGATGAGGTCTCGCCTCTCTGCAGGCCAGTTAAATTTCTCCACACCAAATGCTCTCATCTAAGTCTTTATGGACCTTGCTTTGTTCATGTTGGAACAGGAAAGAGCCATACCCAAACCGTTGCCACAAAGTTAGGAGCATGACATTACCCAAAATGTCTTGCTACGCTGAAGCATTAAAAGTTCCTTTCACTGGAACTAAAAGGCCAAGGCCAATACCATAATCCCCCCCCTTTAAACTTAATATTTGGCAGTCACAATGCAGTCAGGCAAGTAGTGTTCTCCTCGCAACTGCCAAACCCAGACTCATCCATCAGATACTAGACAGAGAAGCGTGATTCGTCACTCCAGACAAAAAACATGTCTCCGCTGCTCTAGAATCCAGTGGTGTCGTACTTTACACTACGGCATCCCACCCTTTGCATTGTACTTGATGTAAGGCGTGGATGTGTCTGCTCAGCCATGGAAACCCACTCCACAAAGCTCTCTATGTACTGTTCTTGAGCTAATCTAAAGGCCACAAAATGTTTGGAGGTCTGTACCTATTGATTTTTTAGAAAACTAGCAATTTCTTACACTTTGTTATAATACCACCAACAACTGTCAGTATAATATTTAGCAGTTAGGAAATTTCACAAATTGACTTACTGGACATTTGACAACCTAACAGTAACAGTAAAACTATTGAATTTACTGAGGTTCTGAGAGTGACGTGTTATTTTAAAAATGTTTGTAGAAGCATTCTGCATGCATAGGTACTTGATTTTATACATCATTGCCCTTGGCAGTGATTGGAACACCTGAATTCAATGATTTGAAGGCGTTTCCCCACACAAAACATTGGGCATTACAGTGTGTTACAAAAAAATTCTAATGTAAACTTTTTTTTATTATTATTCTAATGCCTCCCTGACATTTAACATTTAAAAACGCAAACCTGGATCAAATATTGTACAAAGCCTGTTTTGTTGTTACAAAGCCCATTCCCGTTTTGTTGTGTTTTTTAACAAAATATAATTTTTTGTAATTGTTTATAATTTAGCACATCAACTTAAACTAACTGTTTATTTAAAGAACTTAAAGAACTGTTGCAACTAGAATATTCCTTAACCTTTTATATTTTGGTCTTAATTTAATCCATATATTAAAAATATTTTAAAGAAATAATAATAATAATAATAATAATAATAATAATCAAATTATAATTATCCTATTCATTTTTTACATATTTTACAGTAATTATGTTATTGTAGTATATGTTTATTTTCACAAACGTGTTAATTCTATAGGTCCTCTGCTTAAATTTTTTTTTTTTAATGCAGAAACTTTTACCTTTTCTAGCTTTAAATGACCTCTGGTAATATTTTTTACAGTAATTTTTTATTCCTTCTCCTTTTCTTTCTTTGTACTTTTCTTTATCTGTTTGTTAATGTTGGTGATTTTTTAGGTTTAAAATTGCAACATTCAATTGTTTAACTATGTATTTAAATCAGGGTTTTCAGTAACGATAATGCAGAAAACATTCATAAAACCACAACACATTCCCCGAAGAAAATAAACCAAACAGTAACTCTTTATAACTTCATAGAGTTGACAAAAATGTGAATGATATCAGTTTTGAAGATGAATGGACACAGCTATGAGCAATCAGGAAGTGTGGTGGGCAGATGAGCGGGATGCTATTAAAAGGACATCAATATCGCAGCTTAAGCAACCTCAAATCAAAGTATTCATTCAGTGAAACGTTACACATGTAGTTAAATATCCGTGAATGAATTAGACACTGATCCTGCCATCAGGCCTGAGACACACACACACACAGAGAGACAGACTGTCCGAGCTAACGCGTTAGCCATGAGAAAATGAAGATAAATCACACACACCGTTGGAGATGAGTTTCGCCGACAGCTGCCGCACGAGCTCTGGTATTTTGTCCCATTGTCCCTCAGATCGACAGCGCTCTATTTCAGTCTCTAATCGCGACCCAGACTTTCTGGCTGTCATCTTTCCACCACCTCCTGACCAAAACACGACCGGAGCCGCAGCACAGAAACATCAAAGACCTGGAGAGGATCACAAAAAACATGAACCGGAACACGCTTCCGGGCCATGGAACTGAACGCTGATTGGACAGACTCCTGTCACGTGACCTTTTTTAATGATATGATTTGATTTTGATTATTAACTTTTGTTATATTAATTTTTTAAACATATATATTTTTAAACCACGGCCAATCACTGCATACAGTGGTTTTTATTTCTGAATAATGAGTTGTGTTAATAAACCGGTGTCTGGGAATGAATGCAAAAATAATTACAAATAATTATAAGATAATTGAATAACTTAAAGGAAAATATATAAATAAATAAAATACACAAGCAAACATTTTATTAAGATAAATAAACACATGCTCATTAGTATAGCAAATTATCAATTAAAACTACTTTAAATTAATTTAATAATAATAAAATAAATACAAAAAATAAGACACAAATAACAAAACAGATAACAGATTAAAACTACTTGGGTTTCCTCTGGGTGCTCCAGTTTCCCCCACAGTCCAAAGACATGCGCTATAGGTGAATTGGCTAAGCTAAATTGTCCATAGTGTATGTGTGTGAATGAGTGTGTATGGGTGTTTCCCAGTGATAGGTTGCAGCTGGAAGGGCATCCGCCGTGTAAAACATATGCTGGATAAGTTGGCAGTTCATTCCGCTGTGGCGACCCCTGATTAATAAATGGACTGAGCCGAAAAGAAAATGAATGAATGAATGAATAATATCATATATTGTATGAAAATTAACAATACAATATGTTATGCATGTGTAAATAAAAAATTTATGATAAACAAATAAATATGTTACTATTAATAAATATATTAATATAATGAGTAAAAACTGAATCATTTAATAATGTACAGTAAGATACAGTCGTTAAAAAAATGTTTAACAACTTTTATTAATCCTCTTAAAATAACAAACTGCATTTACATTTTTTTACTATGAATGTTACTAAAATAAATATACACACAAATTTAAAAAATCAATGATCAACGATCTTTAATATTGTTTCTACTCGTTCTTTTTAAAACCTAACTAAAAAAAACTAATAAATAACTAATAAAATAACTTCAACGTTTTAATCATTATTAAAATAAACAAAATATATTTTTATTAATTAATCTAATTAAATACATAAACACAAATTAAATAAATAAATAAATATCTCCTAATTATTTGGTAACAAATAGGCCTAGTCTCGGTTAGGTTTTAGGACTAAACCTAACCGCAGCTCTTTCCCTCTCATAAAGCGTCCCTTCCAGGTTTTTGTAGTTCATTAGCCCGCAGAGACCGCTGTACTGCGACCTCCGGTGCTTTAGGGGGCGCTTACAACCAACAGACCTCTGAGTCTGACATTCACAGCAGCGGTGTGTCTACGGCATGCTGGCCGTGTATTTGAAGAGGATATTGTGTAAGTAATTAATTGTCCTATTCAGTATTATTATATAAACTGTATTATATAAACTGCTCATCTATAGATATCTGCCTTTAGGAGCACATAAATCGTTGTGTATCGTTGTTGCATGAACGGTTTTACTTTTCGCTTAAAACCTGCATGATTGTTTAGGATGTACTCTTAAGATCTACATTTAAATGTGTTAAAATGTTAATGCGAGTTATTAGATATTTCAAACGGACTTTAGATCATGTTATCTTTTAACTTAGCTTTTTTTTATCTGTTAAAAATGTTGATTTGATGTCTTTAACATTTTATGTCAAGGTCAGAATGATCTGTTAACAGTTCACGAGTAAGTTAATAAATCCTCATTAGATTCGATTCACGTATGTTTTCTAGTTTGCATCGTTTATCGGTTTAAAAACATTAGTACGAATCACAAAATCTACTGTTTCAAAATTCAAGACTGAGTAGACATTTCTACACACAAGAATGTACATGGACATGAGTGCATTGTTTGTGTCATTTTAAAGGGATGGTTCACCCAAAAATTAACATTGGCTGTTCATTGAAATATGGAATCAATAGGGAATCAACATCTACCTGAAATAAACAAGAACAATAAACAAACAAAATAACAATAAAATATTTGCTTCTGAAAATACATTGTATTTCATCTAATTTTATGGTTTATTTTTGATATCTTGACAATTTAGATTTGGGAGTTTAGAATTGGTGAAATGGGGTTAAAACTATTCCATATTGTAAATCAACTAGTACATAACAAAACAGAATATTGAATTTCTAATTAGTCCATCGGTCTTTAACAACAGATACCACAATTAATAAATGTATTTTTTCATCCAAATGCAAAAACTGACCATGGACTGGACTTTTTTTTTATATATATTTTTTTATTCGCCTTTGTATTCTAGTCATCAGTGGACTAATCTTTCATGTGTTTTGGGCAGTCTAAGTTGTCAAATATGCTCTGCATTCAAATGGAATGTCCTCTATATGTTTACATTAAAAAACAGTATGTGAGTAAAGTAGTATCTTTGAATTCATTATATTAGCTATCCGTCCTGTAATAAAATTGAAATGTTAATAACAAATAGAAATTTTCTGATTTGTAATGTCTTTTTTACAGCTTTACTCTCGTAACCCTTTACTGGCTGCAGTATGTTCTTGACTCTAGCACTGTTGCGGAAGGGGATCCCAGGAAAGCAGTGGATTGGGAAGTATCGTCGACCGCGACCCGTTACCTGGCAG
This sequence comes from Danio choprae, assembly GCA_903798125.1. Lineage (NCBI taxonomy): Eukaryota > Metazoa > Chordata > Actinopteri > Cypriniformes > Danionidae > Danio > Danio choprae. The sequence continues at coordinate 6,161,463 of CAIGQW010053273.1, read as the reverse complement.
ATAAAGCGGAATGTGATCAAACGACTAGAACAGGAAGCAGAGAATGAATACTGGATCAGCCGGCCATTCATGACGCTGGAACAGGAGCAAGGCCACGCAGCACAGAGGCGAGAGTGGATGTGGCAGCAAATGAAAGCTGAGCGACAAGCCAAGTTTCCTGAACACAAATACATCGCAGACCAACTGAACCACCTGAAAGTCACAAAGACCTGGCCCAGCTAACCAGAACATCACAGACTGATGGATATCTGATGGATACAGATGAAATTATACTAACTTTAAGTTTTGTCTTTGATATTTGATATTTTCTCTGTTGTACATCTGTGTGTTTCTGTTTATAAATGATTTCTAATCATCACATTTGGCACCTCCTCTGTTTATGATTCAATATTCAGTTTTAATGGTGTATTCTGGAAATCGAAACCTACAGTTTTCGAAATGTTGATGTCACTGCTTACTTGAAGTTATTTTATAGGGTTAAATGAGCAGGTTTATAAGCATTTCTAACGTACAGGATAACATGGAGAAACTGGTCCAAAGTACACTTTAGTGATAAAAAAAAAGTTTAATTTGGGTCCAATGGGAAACGATATGTTCATCTTCAAACTGGGGAAAGACTGAACATAAAGTATGTAGAGAAGTCAGCGAAAGGTGGAAGTGGAGTTTCGTGGTTTGTGGATGTTTTTTGGAGGAGGAGTTGAGCCTCTTATAAAGCTATTTAATGCAAATGTTTATCATAAGCTCCTTCAGCAACATGTGGTTCCTTCCCTGCATTCATTCCTCAGCCATCAGCCAGCAATTTTTGTGCAGCACAATGAGCTGAGATAAATGAGTAGTCAATTGAAGCTAAAAACACAAATAACAAAATGTCCAGCCCGGAGTGCTTATCTAAACCTGACTAATAATTTCAGGAAATTTTGGATGACAGAGATTTGGCTAAGAAACACTACAGTCCATGAACTGTGGAAAAGACTGCAAAAACATAGACTAGTGTCATTTCTGATTCTGACTGCTGTAAATTTAATTAATTTTAAATCTTTGTGATAAAATCATTGCAATTCTCCAGTTTTAATGACCATTTAATGACAAACAGGGTTTTTATTGAAGTGTCTTGGTTTTTCGTAAAACTGCTCTACTTGCACAGCTAAATTTCCTCCAAAATTGGAACGATAATGATTAGATTATTTCTGGAATTTTGTTTTTATAATTTCTTATCTACTTTTCATCTTTATTGTAGTTTCACCATCGTGTAGCTAAACTATATTTTAGCATAATAATATATTACTAGCATAATAAATTCAGTTAATTTCAAAGGCCATTTCCAATTCTGAGCTCTGGCAGCAGATAGTGAGTGGAACGAGTGCAATGCAAGATGACACTATCAGACTAAAGAACTTCATGTAAACAGCCACTTGCCATAACAGCTGTGGTCTGTAGTCAGGGCAGATAAACACGTCAAACATATAACATAAAAATCATATGTCAACCTTCAGATTTAATAATAGGATACATTAATATGTTCCCACGTTTCCTAACTGTAGCTTCTCCGGGTCTGCAAGCGTTGATTGATTAGCATTAGTTATTTGAGAAGATAAATCTACAATAGTATGTAGATGCAGCCATGATTATGCAAGCTGAAACTGCAAGTCTCGACTTCACCAGCAGAGGTCAACATCGGTTCACTAACAAATCACAAATTCAGAAGCATAAAAGTCCAGATTTCTAAAACCATTTTGTGTATTTGGTTGAAAAAAAGAGTTATATCAGTGTATTTCTACAGTGGATGTGCGATTTACCAGTAGAAATTTTGTTGTGGCCAGTCTTCACATCCAGTTGTTCTGGCACTGCGAAAGTAAAAATAGTGACTATAAATAATTACAAACTAGAAACTAAACAACAAAATAGTTGTTTCAAGAAAGCATTAATATATTAATATAACCACTCGTCGTAAACTGGACATAAACAAATCAAAGATAAGCAAAGCCTGCAAACCACAACACTTATTTGAGGATTTACTCAAATATAAGTGTTGTAATATAACTGTATTAATGTAAATAGAATGAAAAAATAAGTTACGGCTCACTATATGGTCTATATGGTGCATACATGAGAAATACAATAATATAGGATAATGTTTTTATTATTGTTTCTAAAATTCATTATATCACAAAGGTGTACTTAATTGTTTATAATTCATCTATGAAAATAAAATGCAGCTACTTCACCACATAGTATTTTTTGCTTTTTATTTATTTCGTAATTTATTTATTTGCATTGTTCATACTGAGCATTTCTAGCTGGTTGACAACAGAGTTTGGCTTCGAGCTACTCCCCCACCATAAGCTGCTTTTATCTGTTTATGACTGATGATATGATGAGACGCTTTTCTCTTTCTTTCTTTCTTTCTTACTTACTTTTTTGTACAATTTAATGCACAATATGTCTCTCCCCTGCACTAGAGAGCAGTATACAACTCAAGAGAGCAAATCAGATTGAAAACTACACTTCCCAGAAGTCAGTCAGCGCGAGCACCTTGGTCTCCATGACAGTCTTGTTATTGTTGTTCAGCAGATAATCATGGATTGATGAAGACTACAGCTGCTTTACACCTCAATAAACCTTCTTAATAAATCCGTCGACGAAATGGTGAAATAGTTAGACTTTTTGTTTCATGTTCGCGGACGGGTTTTTCTCGCCCACACCAGGTTTGGCAGTTCAGGCTCGGCCCAGTTCAGTGCTGGATGCTGCATATTTTCTCACATTTTCTGAGCTGTGATACATTCTGTGTGGTCGGACTGTGGGTGAAGCATGAGAGAGCAGCGGTGGTGCAGCGGCCCGGTCCGGACACTGGAGGCTCTGAGTCGGATCACAGGCTCACAGACGGAGGAGATGCGCCTGTTGTAACAGCATCAGGAGGATGATTTCTCGATACAGCCGTCGGCCTGTATCTCACAACCTAGAGATGTGAGTATAAATAGCACACAGAAACCATCTCAAGCTGCATATTTAGACTTTGTCGCATTGATAGCCATTTCGGTAGTTACTGTGGACTAGTGTTAAAATACGTCTGGTTTATTTGTCGGTATTGTATGTAATGTTCTCAGGTAATGCTTTTCGAACACTTCATTTTGAATATGAAGCTGTTTGGATGGATAGATTATTAAATCGTTAGAGAGACTGACGGACGGATAGAAAGATAGACGGATGGATAGTCATGTAAATATTCGATAGATAGATAGATAGATAGATAGATAGATAGATAGATAGATAGATA
>CAIGQW010053273.1:6132735-6148448 GCA_903798125.1 Danio choprae | reverse complement strand
TTATTATTATTATTATTATTATTATTATTATTATTATTATTATTATTAGAAGTAGTAGTAGTAGTATTGTTATTCATGTTGCTGTTTGAAATTTTCTAAAGCCCTATTTTTGTATATTGGACTATTCAGCTTCATATGGCTGCCAAATACAGGAAACTGTCTAGCCCTTACATCTGTAGATGTACTGTACATGCTGTACTGTATGGAGTAACAACTTTTGGTTTTCTCTAAAGACGGCTCTATGAGGCCTCCATGGAGTTTCTATGCAGGTTCATACAAGCAGGGAGTTTAAATAGCCAGAATGTTGATCGCACTGGAGTGTTTGAGAACGTTTTTGGATCGTGGAACCTGCTACGGAAGATTTGTACTGTCTATATTCTAGACGGATGTTTCATCGTGATGCAATTCCAACCACTTTATATCAACGATCTTGGACCATAGGTGTGTACGAATTCTTCATTTTGTATCAAGATTCCGTGATCGTGGAATGTTCAATAGCAATTGTAACGTCCGAAATGACTCTAAGGACTTATTTCCAGCAGAGCTTCAGTGTAAACCGCAATGACCTTGTTTTTCACAGGAAAACACTGACATTCTGGAATTATACCCGCAATATGAGGGTGGGCCGGTACAATAGTACAGCCTACATAATAACAGTTGAAAGAGGGTTTCAAGTTTCAAGTTTCTTATTTTAAAACCGTTCACTATTCAGAAAAATATTCAGCCGTGAGTGAGCCTTAAAGGTGCAGTCCCATTTAATGTTACTCTGCTTAAATTTCAAGGTGTTGGACAAGCACACAAATCCTTTATTTGTTAACAATGCAGAAACCCTAGTGAGTACTCCTTTTAATGAAGTAAAAGTACTTAGCGATGAATGTTTATTCATTTAGCAAGAGAAGTTAATGTTTAGATTTATATGGTTCGTTCACCCAAAAATGAAAATTCTTTAAGTCAATCAGTCAATATTCGATAGAAAGCTGGAAACCATTGTCTTCCATAGCATTTGTTTTACCTACTATGGAGTAAATAGAAATGGTGAGTAAATTGAATTGTTTGGGTGAGCGTTTCAACATCTAGCAATTGGAAATCATGAATGATATGTGATTTTACATACAGTAATAAATTAAACTTCGCCTTTAAGCAACATATTTTTGTTCCTGTTTAAATAAGGGAATCTTTTACTGTAGACTTGTTCGTGGTGAATACATGTGACCAACTTGAATGGGAGAAATGTAAATCCCCTGTGGAACTTTGCAGAGCAACAGTAAATGTGACCTCACCATCAGTTCTGTTAACCACACAGAGCTTGGCATGTGACGGAAAGGACATTATTGTATATTTATTATCACATTCATATAAATATAAGTGCACACAAAGAGTTCAGGGTTCAAATAAATATGCGTACTGTAATTTTATTTGTTCCTGGTCAGCATTAAGTGGATTTTACAGGAATATTATACAGTAGAAAGTCATTCGTTTATAATTTTGAATTGCCATTTGGTTCCTTTGGTGCCAGGAAATCCTTACATATTTAACTTTAAATAGTAAAGCACATTTTAATGTACCATTTTACTGGCAGATATTGAATGTGGCTCTTAATGTTTATGTGGCAGCTTCACTGTATCAGCATTTATTGATGATCTCTAACTGAACATGTGCATTTCTCTGATTTGATAACGTGTTGATCTCAGTGAGTGAGTGAGTATTGCTTTTAATCAACAGTTTAGTTTTGTTTTTCTATCTGGAGATGAACCAAGCTCAAAGCATGTATTATGAGTGTACAGGCCATCATATTGTTTGATGATCAGAGAGATGGATTCCTCTACAGCCATACTGAAGGGATGTCAGGAGAAGACATCTCTTCATACCCCAGCCTAACGCCTCCGCCTCTAAGACAGATCCAACTCTTCTTCACTCAGCTCGGCAAGGACAATCTAGAGTTGCAGAAGTTGTAGCCATATTTGACTCCTAGAATTTCCGTGCCATTCAGGCAGGGATTTCTAGAGTTTCCAGTAGACGTTCTGCTGTCTGAGTTTCATTGCTGCTGATTTGAGTGGGCAGATTTCAAGAGCCATGTCACCTGCATCAACCCAACAGGTCAGGTGCAGATGTTTTGTGTATGGAAATAATGGGTGATCTGCTCTGAATCAGGTGGAGATGACAGTGCTGGATGGGAGTGTAAGTGTGCGCGCGTGTGCATATATGTGTGTGTGTGTGTAGAGGTGACAGCTCTTGGCAGGTGTAGCACTGCTTTAACTAAGACTCCCCCTAAATGTTTACCTCTGTAACATAAATGAGAATGGCAATTGATAAATAAAGGTAATTATTTGAATAATATGGTGTTTTTCGTTTTGTCTACGTTTTTCAATTTCGATCTAGCAGTGGTTTTGCCCTTCCTTGCATTTTGATATTTTTGGATATGCAAGTGAACGATAAAACCACACAATAGCTTATATATTATACATATAACCAAAATAATACTTTGATTATTTATATTTTTGACTTTTTTTGTTTCAGTCAACTTGTAGGTATAGTTCACCCCAAAAATTATAATTATATAAAAGTTGCAACATTTACTTTACATATATGGAGGCTACTAGTAAGGGTTGTGTGAGTAAATTTCACTCCATTGGCCTCACATGGAACATTAGTGACTAGGAACTGTGGTTATTAGCATTCATGTTCCCATTGAAGTTACATTTATGTGCTGTGACTCTAATGGGAGAGAGTGTAACAGAGGTCAGTCTGCGCATGTAAACCTCACTCCCCTGGCCTCAAAATGTGCACTAGTGACTGACACAGTAAAGACTGTGGGCTTTAGTATATTTATTAGTGTGCTTGACTCCCAATTTGAATCCTGCGGAGCAAGTAGAATCAGAGCAATTGCACTAGTCCCATGACCTGGATCTGAGTTAGGTTTAAGGGGAGTGTAATGGAAGCCAGTTAGAGCTGTGCAAGTTAATCTCAATCCCCTGACCTCAAAAGATGCACTATTGACAGACACAAGGAGCTGCGGGGGTGGGGTTCTGCTGTCTTTTGTATTTTTGTTTGAAACGACTACTGTATAAATCTTTTTAGCAAACTGATTGGAAACATTCCAATTGCTTTAATCAAGCTCTCCACCACTGGCTTCCATGTTCCCTAAAACTGTCCACTGTCCATTCCTCATGTGGACTGCAGAGGGAGCCACTGGAGCACTTTTGATGTCTGGGACTGCAGTATCTAAAGTTCTTTGTAAATGTTTGTTCTAAGAGTTCACGTCTTGCTAATTTATTTTCAAATATGTATTATTACCACAGTGGTTAATGTTGTGAGGCTCAACACTGAATTGCATTCACGGATATAACCTTAATTATTTTAATTTATATTCAGGAACATTAACAGCCATTGCCCTTGATGAATGTCAAAGCGTGACACATCTACAGATCATTTTCATGTCTGGTTGGTAACTGTGTTTTTATTAGTGCACAGAAGCGCAACACAACAATCACATCACAGACAACGAAGCGCTAACTCGTTTTTTTTTTTTCCCTGCTGCATGCTTTAGCAGAGCATAATCAACACACTGACTTCACACGGATCTTTCGCTCTCTCTCGCCCCTCCCTCGCATAGTGTCTTTCTGATACTGGTGGCAGATTGAGAGATCTGATACAGCTCTGGTTAGCACTGGTCCTCAAAGCCCTCCGGCTGTTTCTCTTGCATATTTTGGCACGGTCCTCTTTGTGTAAGAGACGAGAGAGTTTCTGTTATTCAGACACTCAATAGGTTATAATCAACAATAGAGATGACATAACACACAACAACAACACAAACATAATACGAGAACATCATAAAGTAAATTAGTTTTTGCTGGTGTGAGCTTGGTCTCACCTCTCTTGGTATTTGTGTGTTGGGATAATAATGTGTGTTCATGTCTTTCAGTGGTCACGTTGGACCACACCAGATTTCTGTCCCCAACAGATTCCTCTCTGGCATTTCATTGGCTTCCCTGTGGCATATGTCTCTCTAATGAGTCCTTCTCCACCGAGAGCAAGACTGTCCACTCAACATTCATTTCTGGTTCTCACCGTCTTGCTGTGGTATTTAATTGGAAGTCCCCAGCGTCTCATAAGGTAGACGTCAAACACGTATAGCAACCCTGGTTCCAGTTCACCGATCACTGCTGTTGTGACTGCCCGACGGGGATTCAACTCTTGGAAATACTTACAGAGGACCCTTTCGTTGGCAGGACGAGACTCTGGGTCGATGCAACGATCCGTCGAGGTGTGTTTGCTGTTAAGTGGTATCTGTCTACGGTAAACACAGTAGAGACTCCGCTCTTCGGTTCCCATCCAGGCTAAAGTGACTGAATTGCAGGTCCGCAACTTGTTGAAAGACTTAATCTGTAATGTAGCGGGAAACACAGGCACTGCTCGGCGGTGGTACGCTGATGATGCCTGCATTTTGAGACAGAATTTGGACTTGCCTGAAACGCCCTTAGGGATTGTTAATGAGGAACCTGGAGCCAAGGCCTGGAGCTGAATGAGGTATGACGGGGCACCATGCAACCATATCTGGGCTAGCTGATGTCCCACCTCTTGAGACATCAAAATCTGTCCTTTACCAGAGACTGTGGCTCTAACTTTACTAGTCCCATTGCAGGTGTGCAAGGTAAGCAGACCATTTTGTTGCCACCCGCGAGGTTTGAATCGGAACTGGTCCACCTGTAGGCTGCCTGCGTCCTCGCTTAGAGTCACCCATTTGACCTGGTTTTCTCTTAAGGTTGTGACAGCAGGACGAGCCTCCTCATGCGTGCGGGCAAATGTGCCAGTGTAGGCCACACTTGTGCCATTTACCCTGTCCACTACAAACACATCGAAATAGTACTGTGTATCTGGAAGCAGGTCTGAAACCGTGCACACACTTTCAATATCCCTGCAAACACATCCAGGGTCCTCAAACTTGTCAGATGTTGATGATTCACGATTCTTAATGGTATCCGACTGGCGCCACCACCAGTCTTTAAGTGTTGCCCATACAATCTCTTTGCTTTGTTTATCTCTCCTCTGTCTCTTCTGCACACTCAGTATCTCCTTTCGGATTCCCTCACGAGCAGCGCATAGACTTCGGTAGTTGTGTTTGTGGTTTACTAAGACGCAGTATTCGTGATGTGGGTGGTGACCATCTTTAACAACTACTGATGAGCTCGGAGCCCAGTTTAAGGTGACACTGGTCATGCCCACCCCCAATGTGTGCACTCTGGGATCCGATGGCAGCTCTGGGAAAGCTCCCGAGGCACCAGAACCTTCATGAAGATAGACCGAAACTTGCGTGTCCTGCTCGTTTGATTTCAACTTTAGAATGTAGATGGATGCCGGAGTGTAGGCAGGACCTGTGTAGGTGTCTACCGCATTGCCAGTGTAGCTGTAAATCCTAACTTCTCTTCCAGAACCTTTCCACCAAACCTCAGGCATACTCTTCTTGGAGCTCCCTGTAGAAACGAAGCATTTCAGATCAAGAACAAGCATTTTCAAAAGAGGACTCTAATCAAAAGGAGCCAAAAAAACATTTGGATGGCATTCATGCAGAAGCCTGTTTTTCATGCAAACCATCATTACTTTTGTCGGCACACTTTTAGAGGGAACGTTTGGTAATCAAAGTGAATAATTTAAAGGTGTAGATGGGGACCCCTGAGTTCACAGTCTAAATCATTTATATGTCACATTATGACTTTATAATGCTGCTTTGCCTGCCAGACTACCCCTTCATTTCACTGCATGTTCATGATGTTGAAAGTAGTGTGCAGAAATGCAGGATCTCTCTGGTAATGTTGAACATGTCAAGCACATCTGTCAAAATGTTGTCAACTTTAATGCATATTTTGCAACAAAATGGTTGTGTGTGTGTGCGTGCGTCTGTGTTGACGTTTGGCACAATGTAGACTAATTTGTGTTCATTGTTGTTCATTATGCATCCAGGATACAAAATTCCATCTGATGTTAACAAACAGAATCTTATTGTACAGTGTTTTACAAAAAAACTTTCAAATTAATAACAGATGTCAGTGTTTATCTATCCAGACTGTGCTTGCATATGTTGTCTCTTTGTTTCTGTTTGAAATCTTTTTTTATTCTCTCTATCAGGCAAACAGCCTGAAGATTTGGAGATGGATAAGAGAAGAATCGTCTGTCCACAGAGGCCCTAAAGCAACACAACAGCAGTTTTACACCTGCTAATTAAATCAGTGAGCCTCAAGCGACTGCTCTGCTTCTTCATTAGAGCCTCTGAAGGGATGTAACCCGTCCACCCTTTGGATACAAAATCCCTGAGTTGTCTGTTAGCCATTGGTAGGCCTATGTCAGAACTCCCTAAACACAAACACACTTTACATGCATGTGCAAACATACCTTCAAGCAGACACAAGTCTATCAATAAGCATACATAACCACACAAACTCACAGTGTGCTTTCTTAGGTGGTTTATCCTTCAGGGTTCGAACAGCCAGATTCCATTCGATGGGCACCGCACATGGGCTTACAGTAACAGACAGCAAATCAGCTTTCTTCTTTAGTGTGAAATACAGCCTGAAACACAGATCCGTATCAATGTGTATTAGTCACAGCAAATAGGATAAGCTTTGGTTTGGTTGTTAATGAAAAAAATAAATATTCATAGGTTCCTTAAATTAACTGTTTATCCAAAATCAATCTATCAAACAATCTCATTTAACAATTTGTACCAGTATATTGTCACAATAACAATTAAGGTACTCTTTTGTAATGCATAACTGTGATTCACAATTTTTTTAATTAAGAAAAAAATGTGACAATGTCCACCAAATTTTTTGCACTTCATGGCTCTGAATGCCATTCATAGCGATCTCAACAACACAAACAAATGGAAAAAATATATATTATTAATAGCCACTGATCATTTTCACCTCATCTGACACGTCTTTGCATATGAATATTTGGGATCTAGCGTGTATTATATTGGCCAAAAAACTCCCTTGTGAATAGATAGTTGGGAAAAGGGCTAGTTCACAAAAAAGTATCATAGTTTAGTCACCTTTGTATCATTCTTAGTTTTTTAAAGACAGTATTTTCTCATCTCAGAGCAGCACAGAGATGGTTAGTAACCAGAAATGTTTAAAATGACAACCTTTTATGTTTCACAAAAGAAAGCAGACAGGTTTATAATGACATAAAGCTGAGTGAACAACTGAATTTTTAAATTTGTAATTAGAAAAGGTAAAAAAGTGGTTACATTATGACTTATCTAGTGCTGTGTAAAACTCAAAAATATAATCCCAATAATGGGATTTAAAAATAAACGTAAAGGTAGGGTAGGTGATTTCATGGAGGCTAGCATCTGCTGAAGCTAAAGATCCTGCCTGCCCTGGATAATCACTGTCCAAAGCCAGGCCTCCTCCAAAACACAGACTTTACAAATGAACGCACACAATGGCAGACCGGAGACAAGAAGTAACAAGATGAGGGAGAATACCTCATGTCTTATTCACCAGTAAGAAAACATTACAGTTCAATGCACATAATATACAGTATCACCACCAAAATGTTTTAGGATTTTATCCTAAAGCATGTGCATTTTTTTTTTCTGATATTGCCAATGAGTGGCACATTTTTCGAACGCCAACAGCATGACGATGTTCTTTTTGCCTGGTATTTTTTGCACTAACAGTTAGAAAATATTCAACTGCAGAAGAGCTCAAGTGCTCAGCTGAGCGTTTTTGTAAGAGAGCAGACATTTTCAGCTGCTTCGGTGAACACATGCCCTGTCACTCTGCGTAGTGGGAATGACACACAGATGACTTGACTTGACTTGTTTGCATAAACAGGGACCACATAGATATGCAAATCCACATCTTGACAGGCAGGTAGGACAAACATTTTGATTGGAGTTTTTTGATCCCACGCCTTACATCAGACAATATCTTACATTTAGACTACTTAAAGGGATAGTTCACCCTAAACTGAAAATTCTGCTATTATTTACTGCACCTTACTTGTTATAAATCTGTTTGACCTTCTTCTGTTTATCACAGAAGAAGATATTTTGAAGATATCTGGAAAATGACTTCCATAGTATTTGTTTTTTTCAACCATGGAAGTTAATGGTCCCAGGATTTTCAGCTTTCTTCAAAATATCTTCTTTAATGTTCAAGAGAATGCAGAAACTCATTAAGGTTTGGAATCACTTGAGGGTGAGTAAACAGTGAGTACATTTTTGTTTTTGAGTGAACTATCCCTTTAATTTAATGAGTGCTATTGAGACGTGAAGCGACTTTCTTTCATTCATTTTCCTTCGGCTTAGTCCCTTATTTATCAGGGGTCACCACAGCAGAATGAACCACCAACTATTCCGCCATATATTTTACGCAGCAGATGCCCTTCCAGTCGCAACCCAGTACTGGGAATGAAGCAATTTTAAACAATCATGATTTTTTATTTAAATGATGGGAAATCAAGATAATGTGTTTTATCACCTTAAATATCAAGTAAAAGTATCTTGATTTAAAAATGTTTGTAAAAACAGAAAGTCATATTTGTGCAGTGCAAAATCGCCTCAGGGAAAAAATGGCAAAAAAGTAGACTTGACACTTTAAACAAACATGCCACAAAGCTTCCTTGGGGACTGTTTGACAGGTTTGTTGTTTGCACAGGTTGATCTGCTAATGAAGGTGAGAAGAAACACAAGCAATGACTCCAGAATGACTGATCTCTGATAAGCTTTTATCGATCCATTGCCGCCGCTCAGATATGCATCTCCACAAGCCCCAATGTTTACAGATCACAGCTGATGCCAGGTGCACCATCACTGGAGCGGCAGGAAACACATTCACTCCCCCTCGGTGAATAACATCACACTGGGCAGAATCTGGCGAATCTCCCTCTGGTAACACCAACCATTTGGCAAGCAACACTTCCTCTGACCTTGAAACCCGGCTTGTGCGACTGACTGCCTTCAGTCAGAGGTGTTCTGCATCTTCAGTCACTCATTATATTGTTTGTATGGAAATAGTCAGACGTTAGATTTAAGACTCGGCGCTTGTTTAATGCAATTTGAATCTCTTATTTGCATGCCGCTGGCTCAACAGTATAGCACATTATCATAATATTGATTTCATTCTTCTGGTAATCAGGTTTAACTTTGACCTTGATGATAAAATAAAAGGCCGTGATTTTCGTTGAGGGATTTCTGGCAGATGCATTTCAGCTTTTTCCGTTTTAATGCTTTTCTTTGTGAGAGTTTTGTGTGGAGGCTACAGTTATGATCTTTTAGTAGATTAATTAATTTGATTTATGAGCAGCTCTTGCCCTGCGGCTGTGCATTGAAACGCTCAGCTCATCTCTCGTTTTCTTCTGTTCGGTCTGAAGTCTGATACCACCTCTGTTATGGTCTTGCTAATGGAAAGGCAAGGCTGCAGGTTTAGCTGTCGTAATTTAGTAAGTTTGATTGAGAGGCAAGTGGGAAATCTGTGGATAGATTTTAAGAATTAAGAAGAATCAAACAGATTGGATTAAGTAAATGACCCATTGTTTATTTCAGAATATCATGAAATGATTTATAAGGAGTTTTTCATTTGTGAAATGATAAAAAATATATATATTTCTGGTATAATGATTAGTTTAAAAGTAAGGTAACTAAAATAAAATGTAGAAATTATAATAGGCACATTTTAAATCAACAACAATTAATACAATTGATAAAGCACAAGAAAATAAAATAAAAACCAAAACTTTCAAACCATTAATGAAAACTACTGTAGTTATTTGATGATGCTTAAAACGAAATCATTTTATGTTTATTTGATCCCTATTTTTCATTATATTATTTAGTATTTTGGCATGCTTATTGTTTTTGAAGAATATATATTTCTTGTTATATTTTACTTCAGTTTACTGATTTTAAAATAATTTCATGAAATACTTTATTAAATATTTTAAATATGTTTTGAATATTATGTCTATCCTTCTGGTTGCTTTAAGACCTTCGTTTTAAAGGACAGCTATCAGCTTACTGTGACTTTCAGTCTGTTCCCTGCTAAGTGATTATGCAGTATTAGTGATCTCTCTCTGGAGGAAGACAATGTTGATTTAAACTCTTCCACTCTTACATTTCTTTTCTACTCAAGATAGAAACTTTAAAACAGTCAGTGTTTTTATGTATGATTGATCTCTGGGCCATCTTAGTCCTTATTGAATTTCTCTATTGTTTTTACAGGTACGTTATGTGTGTGTGTGTGTGTGTGTGTGTGTGTGTGTGTGTGTGTTTACCTGCGAGCTCGTCCTTTAGGCAGATGCACCGGTGTGACCCTGTTCTCACTCAGCCATGTTGTAGGGTGTAACGTCACTTCATTTTCAGGTGCCAGGGCATGGATGGTGCCGGGACCAGAAAACAGAGCCACGGCCAGGTAGAGACACCAGGAAAAAGCCATCCTTGTCCAGCACAAATGGCCACTCACTTACACTTGCCTGGGAAGCAGAGAATGTCATTTTAAAACGAGAGCTTTTATGTTAGTTCTTTTCTTTTTAATATTCTACCAGAAACCACAAGGATTAATGAAAAGGACAAATATTTGATTTCTTTATGTTTAACTTTGAAAATTACGTTAAACGACTTCAGATGAAAGATTAAAGCAAATTGAGAGTATTAACTACATATTATAGATCTGTGGTTAGTTTTCTCTTCATAAAACTCTAGCTGCACATGACATCCCATAGCATGTGCTGAATTTGATTAAAGGGATAATTTGACCAACCATTTACTCATCCTTCACTTATTTCAAACCCATTTGAGTTCTGTCTTCTATCAAAGAAAGATATACTGAAGAATGTTAGTGAAAAGCTTTCACATCCATATGGAAGACAATGGCTGCTTTTTTCAACATTGTCCAGACAAAGTATCCTGTTTTGTGTTCAACTGGGAGAGATCATTTTTGGCTGAACTATCCCTTTAAGAACTTTGATTTCTTTACATGATGTGTTTGAGATCTTAGTACGTACTACATCTGTTGACCTGTATGTTCTTGACCTTACTGGTACTGTTTACACTTGGCATTAAGATATGTTTTGATCAATCACAATAGATGAAAGACACATTCCAGTTTACATCTGATCTTTCAATGTAAAATGATGAAATATGCTCGAGCGATTTACATAAACTCATAATGATAATTGAAAATGATACAGAGAAAAGCAGCTTTTATTTCTTCTCCAATCTGCAAAACTACACAGAACGCTGTGGGTTTGTGTTAGAATCAGGATTGAAAAGAGTTACTGTGCTTTTTTACATATTTCAACTTCAAACCAAACAATTTCAGAAGCTTAAACACATATAAGACTTAGGTTAAAAAAGCTGGTCTTTGGTGGTTGTTTGAACACATTTGACCTTGAGCATCTACACTACGAAATAGCATACTTTTTCCAGAAATTGCTTTGGATATCATTTGTAGGCTATTATGAAATGCAACTGATCAATTAATATATGTACCATGTTTTCCTGTACAGTATAAGAAAAAATTATACTGATCATTTATACTGAAATCCGTTTTTGTTCAGCTTTTAGAAACCAGTCAGCTTCTGTGGCATTATGAGATATAAAACGTCCATTGGTTGTACATTTTAACCACATATGAAGTATGTCATCCAGAGATTGGCTGTATCCCATTCTCATCCCTCTAATGCAGGTTTACTCGTCAGATTAAATTTGAAGTGATGAAAGTTGTAGAGACCCGCAAAAAAAAACCTGGAACAAGCTTCTGTCAACTTGCGTCTTCTGTCATAAACTGAATAGGAGTGAAAATGTCCATCAAAAATCCCTCATTCCAAAGAGCCCTTTGAAGAGGTCAGTTTTGAGTACCTCAGTTTGGATGATTGATTCATGATTGTTTTATGATTGATCTCATACTGAAGTGCCTTTTGAGGATTTTCCCCATTTTGAACATAATCTATGTTTCTAAAAATAAAGGTTCTTTATCGGCATTGATGGTTCTCTAAAGAACCTTTAACATCTGTGGAACTTTCCCATTACCAAAATTTTCTTCTATATGTCTTTTGCAAACTTTATTTTAAAGAGAGTACACTCACTTGCGTACTGTGTACTGGGAAAGCATCTTATACAGACTGTAGTAAGAGCTGATTTACCGCATCTTGTCTGTCAGTCCATCTATTTAGATTACCAACGGCCCCGTACTGTGCTTTATGAAAGCAACAAGACAAATGAGGACATCTGGAAGTTTCAAAAGAGCTGATAATTCAGCAGAATTCTGACTTTATCTCATTCCACACAGAGCAAATCCATCATGCTTTAAGCATCTGCCTTGTCCTAGATGTGAAGGTTGCAGATAAACTGCCAACTTTAAATTAAAATAAAGATTAAAATCTTCTAAAACCTGTCAAAATCCAACTCTGATGACTGAAAGAAAAAAAAACAACTCAGATTCCCGGCAAAGTCCTGGGAAGATCTGCACTCGGGGCTGATGTGCTAGATGACAGCGCTGTTATTTATCTCCCAAGGTGCTGACAAACTCACTTGTGTTTCTATAGACATTCAGCACAAAGGTTATTCATTATGGCTGACAAGCGAAGAACAGAGCTATCAGTCAATCAGTTGATTCTCACACTCCATCTGTTGTGAGGGCAAGATGAGATAGAGAGAGAGATTTTTGATTTTCAAAAACCCATTTAGTTACAAATTTCATCTGAGACAATATAACAAGTTACATCAATTAAATATTAAAAATCGAAAATATATAATCATACAAAAAATACTAATCTTTTTCAACAATTTCACAGAAGATAACCTTTTAACACCAACTTGCTTCAAAAAATAAAAGATCATACATTAATACGGATGATAATCAATCAGAATCCTTGATTTTATCAGTTTCACAAAGACAACTTGCAAGTTATCACACATTAGCCCAACTTTTTCTTTCCTTGTGGTAGAAGTCGACGTTTAAATTGTTGTGAGGGCAAGATGAGAACGCGACAGGGAAAAAAAACGCAAGAGGGAGAGAAAGTTAGCCTCATCCCAGCCGATGATTCATTGATAGCAGGAAACATTTGCCTTTATTCAGAGAGAATTATTTATACGAGCAAAGAAAATGTGCTATCCGCTAACACTCGCTGCTCTCCGCTTTGACACTCCACACGTACAGAAGCGAGACGAGAGCGGCACTTCAGCCCGCCAAACGCTCACTTGAAGCCCTGCCTCTATTTTTATCAGACGACATCAAAATTGGTTTACCGTGGAAATAAAGAGTTCAACTCCTCTCATTATGTACGAACAGCAGGCTGCTTCAGTTGTACAAAAAAGCTATCCACAAAAAAAAAAAAAAGACGGAAGAACCGAGCACCTGGAGGTAATGGGAAGACTGAGGGGGAGAGAAAGAGAGAGTTGAGCAAGTTTGAGACTCTTAGATGTTCAGTCGGTGTTTATCTGCAGCTGAAGGGCCCAGTGATGTGAGTTCAGGTCCCCGGGGAGACAGAGGCGGCGATCAAAGCGGAAAAGTGTCCCTATAACAACACGCGATGGTTGTCGCAGGAGATCAGATGACAGACGCTCTTTTAGAAAAAAACACCACAAAACCTCTGCTGTGATTGTGGCTGACTGCTAAACAGGCCCTCGTTATACACACTGAGGAGAAGAGGATGGAAGGATGGATGGAAGAGAAGAAGGAAGATGCAGGGAAAGTGTGAAAAGAGAAGAGCGATTTGGGAGCGGGAAAATGTCCAGGAAGATGAAGAGAGGGATTAGGAAAGGTGAAAGAAGACAGCGAAGGTGAGAAAGAGAGGAGCGGAGGGGAAAAAGAAGGGAGAGTGGAAGAAGGAGGGAGGAGCTGAACAAGGGCGTAGGAGGTGAGAGAGAGAAAGACGGGAGGAGGGATGGATGGATGGAAGAGTGGAGGAAAAAAATGGAAGGATAAATTGACACGTGCATGCGCGTAAATGCAGAGAAAAGGGGAAGAGGAGAAAAGCTAGGATGGTGGTGGTCATAAAGTGTTCTGGTGAATCTAGTGGCGAGTCAAGAATGAGGTTGCGATGTTTTTTTTATTGCAAAGCAAAAGATTAATTAAGAAAGGTTAAAAACATTTATAGAGTAGATTGTCTGCCCAGTGTTTTACAAATATTTTTGAATGAATTGTTTTATAATCTGTACTTTATAAAAGTATCATTTTACAGTTATGGACAGGCTATTCTATCATTTAAATAGCTCAAGACATAAAAAAAAAACATCCATATGTGTATTAGGACTATATACAATAGTTATGGTTTATGAGACGTTTTAAAATAGGGTTAATCTATCATACTTTAAACATCCGACTTGCCCTTGATGTGAAATTACGTAATGTATTATTGTACAATATTATTGAAATATTCATGATATTTAAATATTTAGAAGTATATATACACATTGGTAGACTGTTCTGTGTTTAATAGCTTATATCACAAGCAATCTTATATAAAATTAAAATATAAATGACACTTTTAATAATTTCAATGCTAAAATGTATTTATTTGAATCATTTTCTAATTTATATATTTTATTTATAAGAACTAGATATAAGAACTAAATACATAGCCTATATATTTAATTCTACATATATGAATAATGTTATTTTTTACTATATAAAATTATTGAAATATTGATGTTATTTAAACACTTTCACGCATTTGAACACAGTTTCGAGTATAATTTCTCCACAGTATATCAGTAGTAAGTCAGTGAACTGAGTAAATCTTGTATCTCTGTTTACGGTGTTGATGGAGCTCGTGTTACTGTACACACTGTCTCTCTGGCACTGGCGTTGGTGGCTCTGGTGTCATGTGACACAGGCTCTTTGCAGGGGTCCCGACTGCTCCCAGGAGACACGCAGATAAAGCCAGAGAGGGAGAGAGAGAGAGAGAAAAGGGGGAGAGGTGGAAAAGAGAGAAGGAAAGACAGAAAAGACTCCAAACTTGAATGGTATAGAATGAAAACCGAGAAGTCGTGCAAAGATGTGGGCCGTAGGGGGTAAACAGACAGAGAGAAAGAAAGAGGGGTTGATGAAAGACTAAGGGACATTATGGAGAGAGCAGAAATATGGTGATTATGAACTCAAGATCTAATTGTCGACTTCAACAAGTGAAGTAACACTAATTGCATTGTCTCTGTTTCCTTTCAGTCTCTGTTGCACTTTTAGAACTGCACTGAATTCAGATCAGCCATAGCCATGTTATTACAATTGCGTCAAAGCCGTATGAGCCACATGTACAGAAGATACGTTAAACAAAATGTACACATTTTTATACGATATTTTACACTTTATATTAATGCAATATTTGACAATTACATTTGAATGTTATCATTAATGTTATCAATTATTTCAAATTTATTATGTTTAAAATATTTAAAATATTATCAGAAATAGTAAAATGTTTTGTCATGTTTTATGTCATAAAAATAACATAATATAACATCTTAATATAATATAAAAGATTTTTAATATAAAAACTATTGCCTTTTATCTTTTGATAATGATTTAGGATTTTATGTTATCAGAATATATTGCAAAGTTTTGTATTATGTTTTTAAATTTGATTTGATTAACATATTTTTATTGAACATTCTGTGTTAGCAGAATTACTGAAATATTTAGCATTTTTAAAATGATATGTTCAGATTTTTAGTTTTACTGTTATTCAATTTTTTTCATTTGAACATTACC
>CAIGQW010053273.1:6082447-6126761 GCA_903798125.1 Danio choprae | reverse complement strand
CACACACACACACACACACACACACACACACACACACACACACACACACACACACACACACACACACACCAGCTTTCTCTTCCTCTGGTTTTTCCCTCTTGCTCGTACTTTCGTTCTCTTTCACTGTTTTTTTATTCCCCCAACCATGCAGAGTTCTCTTGTGATCTTCTTAATAATTCATTCACTATATTTGCTGGATGATTCAGTCTCTGTACAACATGCATTTACACACACAAACCTAAAACATATCTTTAATTAAAATAATTGCATACTCAGGTTTTATCAATTATTCATATTCATGGTTAAAGGTTTGTCACAAAGCAGCCTATTAGTCATGTAAAGACAGTAAGTGTAATAATGCAATATATGGTTCCAGTTGAGTGGTTATGATGAGAAGACCTCTGCGGCTCAGGGCAAACTCCTGTGTTACACAACACTCACAGGCAGACAGAAAAAGGACAGAAAGGAGAAACAAGTGATAGTGTTCTGTTGATAGTGGTCTGAATTTTAATAGCAGATGACAAACAGTTGTCCATCTGCCTGTACAAAACTGGATACTCCCCAGAGAGAGAGAGAGAGATATGTGAGAGAGTGAGCAAGTATATGTTTATTACATCACCGTTTTGAGAATTCTAGTGTTAGTATTTTAACTTTAGCTGACTAAATAATGACTAAATTCAGCTTAATTAATGTGACCTTTGAAATTTATAATTGCAACTTCTGTTATATGTTTTTATTGTATTATGCTTCCATTCAGATATTTTCCAACCATTGATATATTCATTCATTCATTTTCTTTTCGGCTTAGTCCCTTTATTAATCTGGGGTCACCACAGCGGAATGAACTGCCAATTTATCCAGCATATGTTTTACGCAGCGGATGCTCTTCCAGCTGCAACCCATCACTGGGGAACATCCATACACACTCATTCACACACATACACTACGGACAATTTAGCTTACCCAATTCACCTATACCGCATGTTTTTGGACTTGTGGGGGGAACCGGAGCACCCGGAGGAAACCCACACAAACACGGGGAGAACATGCAAACTCCACACAGAAATGCCAACTGACCCAGCCAAGGCTCGAACCAGCAACCTTCTTGCTGTGAGGTGAACGTGCTACTCACTACGCCACCGTGCTGCCCACCATTGATATATTTCTATATAAATATATTTATATGAGATTCTTATTATTATTAAGTGAATATAAAATTATTTAATAAGTACTTTAGTAAATATCTATAAATGTCCTTTGAATCTATTTTGTCAATAAGTCATGACATGTTTTTGTTACTTCAACTTATTTAAACTTACATTTTTAAAGTTTATATTAGGTTCAATATAGATTTAGGTCCGTTTAATGCAATTTAATATTAAATAATTTGTAAAATTTATTTAATTTACCTTAAAAAAATTAAGAGAGCAAAAAAGTTTCGGTCAGATATATTTATTTGTTTATTATTTTTAAGTACTAAACAAATATAAATTGTTTAACTAACAAATCAAGGTTCAAGAATTTCTAACGTTCCCATTAAATAATAAAATTAGGATTTTAGAATATTCTGAATGCTCAAAACATCCAATTTTATAAATGTTATAAAATTATATTCTTGGTTACATGGACATTAGGAGGAATCTTATTTTATAAATTTTTTAAACATTGTGAAAATATAACTTTTTAATGTTCTCTAAACATACTCAAATAATTAAACAAAGTCTAACTAAATAAATTCTGATAATAAAGCTTTTGAGCTCAATTGTTAAGAACATTATTGAAGAGCAGATAACGTTAAATGAACATTCTATATACACATCAATAACTTTGAGAGAACCAATCCAAGCCTGTTAACTGTTAGCCTACTTATTAATTTACTATTTACATTTTTCATGTAAATCTGAGAATTTAAATCTATTTTTTGAGACTGATAAAGCACATTCAAACGGAAAGGAATAAAAAAGAAAAAGAAAGAATTCCCTCATAAATCTTCAGCTGTCACGTGCACTGTCTTTTTAACCAATCAACACGTCACTGTTAGCCAGAGTTCGGCTTGACCTCCCAGTGTGTGATGTCACGGCTGCAGCAGGTCATGCAGTCACTATGATCTCTGCTCCAATGGGAGTTCAGCGCATGACACATGTACATGATCTCATCCATACAGCTATTCCATATGGAACTCTTATTTCTGCATCTGTGTCCATTACGACAGCGGGAGATCTGTCTGTGTGGCCTCAGAGAGACACTAGAGATCTGACCACAGATGAGGTGTGTAGTGTGTGTGTGTGTGTGTGCACTGTCTGAAGCAGAGCATATGACAATATATCTGTTAATGAGATGGTATGTGTGTATATGTGTGTGTGTGTGAGAGTGAGATTGAGGGGGAGGGTCCCGAGAGATCTGTGGGGGGCCTGATTTGACCCCAGGGGTCGTGTCTCCCCACTAGACCTCATTTCATTTCATTTTTTACCGATAAAAAGGCTCCCTCTCTCCTTTTCCTTTCTGACTTACACAGGCATTCATTAAAGATCTGCCAAGCTTTGAAATGTTACTGAAAATAGAGCCATTAAAATGGGTTTTATCTTCTTAAGCGCAGACAAGACTCATTCCTGAACACATGCACACCCAAAAAAAGGAGATTCTGGGTTAAATACGAGTTAAGCTCTGTTGACACTAACACACACAATCGTTTTACAAGGGAGCAAACGTGATTTCTTCATAGATTTCTATTCAGTTCTGTCGATGTTTAATTTTATTAAAACATTTGTATGCTCTACAAACTGAGTTTTGCCATTACAGGAAAATGTAGATTCAAAAAGAATAAAAAATATATATAGTTACTATATTTTAACTATATATATTTAATATATAGGTTAGCAAACTGATGTTAGAAAGTAAAAATAAACTATCATTCATCTCTCTACATGTAATTTTTTACTTTTTAGTCTCATATTGCAGTCTCATGAGGCATCTAGAGTATATATTCATATCTATGTTTGGACTGCTCATCCGGGCAAGTAAAATCAGGATGAGTATTTATTCTTCATTCATTCATTTTCATTTCAGCTTAGTCCCTTTATTAATCTGGGGTCGCCACAGCGGAATGAACCGCCAACTTATCCAGCATATGTTTTACGCAGCGGATGCCCTTCCAGCTGCAACCCATCTCTGGGAAACATCCATACACACCCATTCACACTCATACACTACGGACAATTTAGTCTACCCAATTCACCTGTACCGCATGTCTTTGGACTTGTGGGGGAAACCGGAGCACCCGGAGGAAACCCACGCCAACACAGGGAGAACATGCAAACTCCACACAGAAACGCCAACTGGCGAGGCTCGAACCAGCGACCAGCGACCTTCTTGCTGTGAGGCGAACGTGCTACCCACTGCGCCACTGTGAGGCCCCGAGTATTTATTCTTTTCTCTTTATAACAAACATTGAGATGTGGCTAGATGATGTTTAGGTGAATATTTAAAAGGAGGTTTGTGCCTTCTTTTCAAAAACATTATAAACACAAAACAAAAATGACAGCGGTTAGAAAACAGCAGTTAAGAAAGCGTCTTAAGCCATTTTTTTTTCCACTGAGTGTTATGGTACGGAAAGTCTATAGTTATACTGTACGTCTTGCATTGGTAACAGTAACTAAAGAACTTGGAACCTCACCAAAGGTGGTACTTAAAAAAGGACCATTTACTAGGTTCAGAACACAGTGGAAAAGCCCCCAAAAAGTGATCTGTACTGTATCGTACCATGCAGTGGTAAAGCACTTTATTAATGAACTGAACTAAGTGTGTCAGAAAAGGGTGACATACAAAATCTCTAACATTTGGCAATAAAAAGCAATCAAAACATGAAAATGTATTTATTAAAACTTCTTTAATTATACTCTTTCAATAGAAAATAATGGTCATCAGCACATATGAAGAATGTGCAATATGCTGCTAATAAACTTCAAGACTATTGTTACCACAGCATTACAAACAAAATACATAACTTGAAGATTCTTGGTTATTTTATATCCTTGGGAGTTTCTTCTGACAGTGTTTCAACTTGATAATTTGACATTTACGAAATTATAATTACGTTATTATTAATTACTAAATCATAAAATGACCAAAAAGTACTAATAAATCACATAACGTGTTTGTCACGTTACCTAGAAGACTTACCAGTTGTGTCTCTTACCAGCAGTTTTAACCATCTGTAGCTAATTTACAGCTATACCACAAATGGTGCCACTATTGGCCAGAGCAGTAATAATAATACAATTCTCTAAGACAGATAGTCAAGCCTGAATGAAAACTTTTACAGAGACAACAAAAGAGCAAAGTACACTGTGTATTAGCAACACAAAAGCACAAAACAATCTCTGCACACATTAAAGACAACACATAACCCCAAAATGTCACAACACAGAATGATCACGCACCACGATGACAGATACTAAACCGCACCATAAACCAAAACAATGCAGGAGCGTCTGCCAGATGAGATGATTCTTGACTGCACTACAGCTACAGGAAACCAAACCCACTTTAAAAGCTACAAATGTAACGAGATCTGATTATTCTGCCGCACTTCCTGGGGTCATATATACATGGAAAACTCGATCCGCTTGTTTTCAAACGTTGGGAATCAATTTTTCACACTTGGCAGAAATGATTGGAAGTGTGTAGGGTTTGGAAAAGTGGAAGACATCGATGATGTACTGGAAGGGGAAGTTACTTTGTGGTGGGATGCCATTTAGTTACTTTCCTGCATCCAACAATCTCTTCCCACCCTTTATCACACCCTTCTGCAACTCCATCTCTTTCTCTCACCCTTCCCCCCACTGTCTCTCTCTCTCTTTCTGATCCATTTTTCATGCTTCAATCTATTTTCTCTCCTCCATTTGCTATGGTTTACTGTAACTTGTCCCCCTCCCCGTGCCATTCTGTGAGTGCATTACAAGATTCTTTCTCTATCTCTCTTTCGGTGTCCTTCTCTTTCTTCGACTCTCTCTGCCATATTATCTATTCCTCTCATCCCTGCTCACGTAGTCTTTTATCTCTCTCATGGGCCATCCATCTCTCTCTCCATCTCTCTCCTATTAAACACCACCCCTCAATTAATCTGCTCTCCATCCCTCTGTTTAAGGTTATAGCCCAATCTCTCTCTCTCGCTCTGTCCCTCTCTGCAGTAATTGCTTGTGTGATCCATGATACATGCCCGCTGTCCCTCAAAAAGCAGTTTTTGTTAACTAGATTGCAGCACCGAGTCATAACACACATATAAGCACCACAAAAGGCAACAGAGATATTTAAACTTTTATTATGTTTCATTTTTCATCCCACTTTAATTATAGTAGGGATGAAGCAACTACTATAACCTACATTTTTTCTTTTTTTTTAAGTTCGTCCTCCCACATTTTTTGGAGGATAAAAATCATTGTATTTCAAGTGCCTTGTTTTGACTTCAATATGACAACACGTTTTTATGTCGATCTAACTTATTTTTATTGAAGTTAACCATGTTTTAACTTAATTTTTTAAGTGATAAGAGATTTTTCTTGATGTTTTAGGTCAGATTAATTTAATGTAAGTTGACATTACTTACAGTACATGTATTACCTTTCAAAGTAATGGGGGTTAATGAGTTAATACTTTAATTCAACAATAATATTTTAAACTGGGAAAACGTGACAGTAAAGACATTTATAAGGTTACTGAGGGTTTACTGAGGTACTTTACAATCAAATAATTCTGAAAAATAATGGTTTACAAAAAAAACCTTGGTGAAATTAGGAGATATTACTGGAGCATAAAATTAGACTCGACCGAAGATTGGAATAATTCCTCATATAAAAAACACTTTGCTATCACATGAATATGAAAAGTTTTAATTAATATTAATAAAATATGAATAGAAAAGTTATATTAAATTGTAAAACTATATAAAATATTACTGTTTACATCAGATTTTAATCAATTAAATAAAGGCTTGGTGAATGCCAAGCTTTTTTTTTCAAATACCACATGGATGTTATGTCATCGGGGCCTCACGGTGGCACAGTGGGTAGCACGTTCGCCTCACAGCAAGAAGGTCGCTGGTTCAAGCCTCGGCTGGGTCAGTTGGCATTTCTGTGTGGAGTTTGCATGTTCTCGCCGTGTTGGCGTCGGTTTCCTCCAGGTGCTCCGGTTTCCCCCACATGTCCAAAGATATGCGCTATAGGTGAGTTGGGTAAGCTAAATTGTCCGTAGTGTATGTGTGTGAATGAGTGTGCATGGATGCTTCCCAGTGATGGGCTGCAGCTGGAAGGGCATCCGCCGTGTAAAACATATGCTGGATAAGTAGGCGGTTCATTCTGCTGTGGCGACCCCGGATTAATAAAGTGATTAAGCCAAAAAGAAAATGAATGAATGAATGTTATGTCATCCAATTAAATGTATATTATTTAAAATATCATATTTTCACAATCAGCAGTGGACTAGATCAGGATTCTGTTCCATCATATCTTCAAAATACAGTACCAACCAGAAATATATAAACACATAAATTCAAAGATTGTTGTCTTGAACCAGACACAGCTTTGGTGAGCCCATCTTCATGGCTGTAGCAGAGAAACAAAATACGAACACAATGATGTGTGTGTGTGTTTGTGTTTGCACATGCTTACACATGAGAATCTCATATTCAAAAACAAATATTGACTTACACATGAAATCCTGAAACCAGCGCTCCGACCGCTTCACCAGACAGGATGTCCACTCCCTCAGGGTCACCTTCTTATTCTGGTTCTTGTCACATGACCTGCACACACACATAAGTGTATTGTTGAAATCTACAAGTGGACTGTTTCGCTTTTATGTTTTTGATTTCTGCATCCCTCTACGTCTCTCTCTCCGAAGCCATCAGCCGTAAAGGACACCACTCACATTAGAACAGTAGGAAGGCAATAAGCATTCAGAGCTATGAATAAGAGAGAGTGATGGAGAGGACAAGCGGAGATTGAAAGAGGATGAGAGAGAGGAGTGGGTGACATCCTGAAGGCATGTGTACTATAATCAGACGGATGTCGGGAAGGGTTTGCGGGAATATTATGCAAATACAGAGAAGGTCAGACAGGAGAAAGCATCACAAAAAATCACAGTGGCAATGTGATTGTGCGTGTGTTGTTATCTTTGTCTGGGTTACTGGAAAAATCTTTGAGCGCAGTGCTCTAGCGGCATCCGCTTATAGTGCAGCTTTCTCAGATCCCTCCTGCTTAACTTCCCGTCCCTGTTACGATCCAGCAGAACAAACCTCCTCTGAAAAAGTAAAGAAGACATAAGATTGGGACCTTTGTTACAAATTCATAACTGGATAATAAAAAGAGTACCCGTTTTATTCTTTTATAGGTGCTCAATTTGGTGACTGATGAGAAATTCTAAAGTAGAAAATCACATTTGCTGTGTCTGAAATAAAATCGAGTATAGTAGGTACTGCTTTAGGTTTGGAACTTTGCAAACTTTGCAAAAAAGTCATTCTTAAACCAACACAATTACTTTTATTTTATTCGACATACACATAACATCTACAATGTAGCATAATAACAGAATATATAATAAAGTAATCGAGTAGAGTGTTTGTATTTGTTTTATGTCCCGGTGGGGACTTAAACCTGAATGCACACAGACTCATGGTAAAACATGCTTGTACATCATATAGAATGAGGTATACAAAAATACTCATTATTTCCTGTAAAGTTTGGGTTCACGGGTAGGATTGGATGATATAATATACAGTTATAATATACAATAGAAACATTATTCTGTCTATGAGAGAGTCCCAACTGGAAGAAAAGAACAAATGCGTGTGTGCACCTACAATTCTCTACATTATGGGGACAAAATGTACGTATAGTAAAAATAAGAAATGTATGACCTTATGGGGACATATTGTCCACATGATGGGCGGCCATATATAAATAATACAGTAAAAGTATTTAGAAATTAAAAAGTGCATGGTTACTTTGATGATTGTTTAATGGCACGGTTTGTGTAAGGGGATAGTGTTTATAAACATAATTACATCTAGATCCCCCCTCCTCCCCCCAAAAGATAGTTATACAAATGTGTAACTTACTGTATATGTGTGATTGTGTGTACAAGTGAATATTCATGTAACTGCTGTAGTGAATATTGTGTGTTTGTGTCACCTGTGCGAGCTGGATTCGCTGTGTGTGTGAGAGGCAGCTTTGTGAAGGTGCTGCTGGTGTGTATCTCTCTCCCATTCGGCTGAGGAGTAAGAACCAGTCCATCAGACGGTATGGGAACTGCCCGAACTCTTCCTCAGAGCATCCCGTCTCACTTACTTAAAGAGAAACCACGTCATATTAGCCGAAGCATTACTAGTGGATGGGCGTGTAAGCGGGTATTTGTCTTTATACCGAGACAAGCTCCATTATGTGCCTTGCCAATGCGTCTTTTTTTGCGGCAGGACTCTTTGTGGAGAAGACACTCGTTGCTGTACGTCTTTCCCAAAACGCTGCACACTGGTGCCCTCTGCCTGCAGCAAACCAAACAACACATACACACATCCTAAAGTGCTCGTGTTCAGAGTTAGGGACAGCAGGTAATTACTGTATATAAATGTGTAAAAATAGCCGTTTTATTCATTTTTTTTCTTTTTTTTTCTTTTTTTTTTTTTTTTAGCAATGATAGAAAATGCTCTTCTTAATATCGTTTGATGTTGACATCACAGGCTGTGCTCTGTCATACTCTGGCATGAATTCATCTGTCAGTTTATGAAAGCAGATGCCTAATTAGGCAGATGCCATCATGCACAAACACAAAAAAAGAAAAAGAAAACAAAGACACACAATTCCCTTGTAGAGATAAAAATAGTTAGTAGAGATAGAAAATTGTGCCAACCACAAAGTGGGAATTATTGGCATGAAACTATCATAAGAGAGATTTAGGTAACTTTAAGAAAATTGTAACTTTCAGCAACTATTGCTGGATGTTTCAAGGTAGAGTAATATTATTGAAATTTAATATTAGATTTATTATATTTGATCTTATATTATAATATCTTTTGCATGATAATTAACCACAAAGACTGTGCGAAATACTAAAACAAAACCAATATGGGTTCCATTGTTGTGTTTATGCCTTTCAAGTTCATTCATTCATTCATTCACTTTCTTTTCAGCTTAGTCCCTTTATTAATCAGGGGTCGCCACAGCCGAATGAACCATCAACTTTTTCAGCATAAGTTTTACGCAGCGGATGCCCTTACAGCTGCAACCCATCACTGGGAAACACCCATACACTCTCATTCACACAAATACACTTCGGACAATTTAGCTTACCCAATTCACCTATAGTGCATGTCTTTGGACTTGTGGGGGAAACCAGAGCACCCAGAGGAAACCCATGCCAACATGGGGAGAACATGCAAACTCCACACAGAAATGCCATCTGACCCAGCCGAGGCTCAAACCAACGACCTTCTTGCTGTGAGGCGACAGCGCTACCCACTGCGCCACCATGCTGCCCCTTTCAAGTTCAGTAATATTAATAGATTTCTATATTACTATACTATTTTGTATTATCACTTTTGGTACTGTAATGGATCACAACTTAGTGTAGAAAGCAGTAAATCTAGCTATATTAAATATTAAAATGTTTTAGTAAAAAACTCGAAAAACTAGAAAGTTTGCCTTTCAAGGAATTAATTTTTTATATAATATTTTTTAACTGCATCAGCATTTTTTTACAGTCCTCGAACACATCTTTTCTGCATGTGGCTTTTATCTGCATTAAAGTGCACAGAGCGAATATAACAGTAGTTAAATATCTGGGCTGCTGGTTTGATTCCAAGGAGTCTGTGGGCTGTAAAGAGTGTGTTACGTCATTATTCTGGTCTTAATCATGACACTGAGCTCTGAGCCGTGCTGTTCATGGCGCTGGCTCACTGTACAGTAAGAAGCTTGGCACTGAAATCAGTTCAGGTGTCTTAGAAAATGTATTAATTTGTTGGTGTGTGTGTGTGTGTGTGTGTGTGTGTGTGTGTGTGTGTGTGTGTGTGTGTGTGTGTGTGTGTGTGTGTGTGTGTGTGTGTGTGCATGTGTGTCTTACCGTGGGCAGGTACTTGGACACACACATTTAGGGGTGAGAACTCCCTCCTCCTTCACTACTTGGCACCGGGAACCGATAGGACTGTGACATTTCAATAACTGACACAGGGATTCTGAAGAGGACACAAAGACAGATAAGAATACTATATAGAGAGAGAGTATAATAGAGATAGAGGAAGCAGTAGCATTTTATACTTGTACAATGATGAACAAAGTCATTACAGAAGAATAGAATGGAATATTTCAGGCTCACCTGGGTCTACTCTGCCCAAATACGGCCTTAACTTCTCTTCAGCCTGCCTCTGTTTACGCTGGGCTCTTCCACCCTTGTACACACAAAACAGGTCATTAATATATTCACATGGTTTGTGATATTACAACATTTCTGGTGTTCACGCCAAGTGCATGTGCAAGAAGGACTTTTTTTCAGATAACAGTATTGTTTGATGTGAGCATGAAGTCTCTTATTTTTAGTATGTTTGTAATTATTAGGGCCAATATACAGTAATATAGTGAAACGTTACACTAATTTAAGTCATCCTAATATGCTGATTTTGCTGCTCAAGAAACATTTATATGGTGAAAAGAGTTTTTTTTCCCCCCAGGTAATGAAAACCACTCCCCTTAACAATCCACTTACTTGATAATGTTACGATTGAACCACTTAAGGCATATTATACTCAATTTCGAGGAGGATGTTTTTGTATTTTTCTGGACTTTGAACGAGTCAGGAACCTGTCTATAGAGGAATGATTGAGCTCTCAGATTTAATATAAAATATCTTAATTTGTATTTTAAAGGTCTGAATCAAGATGTTTGGAATGACATGAGGGTGATTAATTAATAGCATAACTTTCATTTTTGGGTGAACTAACACTATTTTAACATCAAATACTGAACCACCTATTAATAAATTCTGTTATCATAAACATCTGCAAGCAAGGTATGGCCGAAAGCACTGAGTTCTGGCTTATCTGGCAACCAAAGAAAGGGAAATTCTTAGTTAGCCTATATGCTGTCTGTTAAATTGACTGCTTTAATAGTAAACAACTATCTGTAAATCATTTTTCAATTGTCTCATTTTTCTTGGTCTTTGAATTCTTTAGATATATGACAGAATTATTGAGCATTTTAGGACTTGATGGATGGGAGTCATATTGCGACAGCATGTGTGCAAGAATATCTTTAAAGGGAGTGGAAGAAAGACATGTAGAAGAGCAAGAGTCAAAATGTGCACATTTACTATAGTCTGTTAACCATTACAGCACAGTAAGTGTGAAAAAGTCTTTTACAGACTCCTGCTTTCACTTTCTGCTCTGACCTGTAAACTGTACCTATATCTTTTATATTTAAGTCTTAAATTAAGTATTTTCATACAAATAGTATTGTATATAATATTTTTTCTTCTGGCCTCACAGTGGCGCAGTGGGTAGCACGTTCGCCTCACAGCAAGAAAGTCGATGATCGCTGGTTCGAGCCTCGGCAGGGTCAGTTGGCGTTTATGTGTGGATTTTGCATGTTCTCCCTGTGTTGGCGTGGGTTTCCTCCGGGTGCTCCGGTTTCCCCCACAAGTCCAAAGACATGCGGTATAGGTGAATTGGGTAAGCTAAATTGTCCATAGTGTATGAGAGTGTATGGATGTTTCCCAGAGATGGGTTGCAGCTGGAAGGGCATCCGCTGCGTGAAACATATGCTGGATAAGTTGGCGGTTCATTCCGCTGTGGCGACCCCAGATTAATAAAGGGACTAAGCCGAAATGAAAATGAATTAATGATTTTTTTCTTCTGTTAAATCAAATTACAACAATAAATTATTTTTCATAGAACATTTTTTCATTGACTGGTTGCATAGTAGATGGCAATCGTTGGTGGTTTTTATGAGTGAATGATTTAAGTTTATGAGTGAATGATTTAAGTTTTCACATAACCAGTTTGTTAGTTTGATTCACTAAACACTAATTCAACCAAAGACACCACTATATTGTGGTAATAAAATCACTGTAAAAAACAATAAACATTACAATTAACAAAAATGTTGATGTTGCTTATTAAATAAAGTTAATCATGTTTCAACTTACATTTTCAACCTAAAGCTATACAAGATTGTTGAAATATAATATATAATATAATAATATCAAATATAATATACAATATAAGTTGAAATGACTTATAGTTAATTTGATTCAACTTAAAAATTGAAGGCAGCTA
Source organism: Danio choprae (assembly GCA_903798125.1). Classification (NCBI taxonomy): domain Eukaryota; kingdom Metazoa; phylum Chordata; class Actinopteri; order Cypriniformes; family Danionidae; genus Danio; species Danio choprae. The sequence goes on along the minus strand of CAIGQW010053273.1, from coordinate 6,114,445 downwards.
TATTTTATTGTGAGATGCACACAGTATGCTGTATGGAAGCAGTATTTTTATTGGCAAAGCAAATAACTGATGTAATGGACAAAACTGTATATACAACTGTATATGTAAAATGAAATGTAATTGTGCTTTTTATCTGAATCATGTATAGGTGTATATATTTACGCAATGCATAGATGATTGATTAGCAGCTGTTTCTCTGGGCCATTGTACATGAGATGTCTGCCACATTCAGAAGATACAAAGGCAGCCAATGAACTCTCGAGAGCAGGTTGACCGTGTATTATATGCATGTGCAAATAACTATCTGCAATAAACCTGAGCAGAGGATTTTGCTAAACAAACACAATACATCAAGACAATGATGCTATAGCATACACTGTAAAAATTATATGATCAATTAGTCATTACAGTATATGTTTTTAGTTTATTGTAACTTATTAAACTAAGTTAATCATGTTCTAACTTAATTGTGTAAGTTACGCAAGCTGTTTTAAGTCAGTTTAACATAATATAAGTTCAATGGACTCATAAGGTTAATTTTATTCAGCTTAAAAATGTAAGTGTTTACAGTGTAGTTGAAAACACACATAACTTAATGAACACTGTATAAAAACACAGACCAGCACATTCTCACATTTTAAACGCTACCAAATTCAATGAATTTAGGTCTTTGTGGTTTTACAAGCAATAGCCTTTGCAGGAATATTAGTGTCAATAAAATAAATAATAAAAGAAACAATAAAAAAAGAAATAATGGAATAATTTGCCGAATTGTTCAGAATAATACATTAATATCAAATATAAAAAATGACGTCACACTTAATTTGACTTCTACTTCATTTGACTAAGCTGTCTGTTTGATGTTTTAAATTGTAGTCATATGCATGTGCAGTTAAAATATAAAGTAAAATAAAACATTCAATTATTTTCTAAAATTGACATTTAAAGGGATAGTTCACCCCCAAAAAATAATTTACTCACTATTCACTTGCTCTCGAGTTGTTCTAAATCTTTATGAGTTTCTTTCTTCTGTTGAACACACAAAAAGATATTTTGAGAGCTGAAAACCATTGACATTAGTGGGGGAAACAAATACTACAGAAGTAATTGATTACAGGTTTCCAGCTTTCTTCAAAATATCTCCATTTGTGTTCAACAGAAGAAAGAAAGTTGAAACAACTGAAAGGAGAGTAAACAAGAACAGACTTATCAGTTTTGGGTGAACTATCCTTTTAATTTATCTCTAAAACAATACCATAATGTTCATTTTAAATTACCATTATTTTTAAAGTTGCTTTTCCTAATCTTTTCTCATTACAGTTTTAAAAACACGAGCACATTAGCAACATGCTTTCACCATATCAACTGTAAGCCACTTACCATGACGACACCAAGGTGAAGCGTCACAGTCAAGAAGAACAGTTGACCGAGCAGCTGCATGGCTCACTGAATGGACGTTGATGGATCTGTAACATTCATTCAACAGGTGCCTTTTTAAAGTTCAAGATCTCACCCAGAATGCACTCAGACATATAAAGTTTTGCTTCTCCAAACTAAAACTTCTCAGAATGAGCACGAGTGACTGAAGACTGCGTTTAAAAATTAATCACTCTCTCCTAAAGATTTCAATCCTCTGTAGGACATCCCTTCATTTCATCAAGAAAACACAGCACTAATGAACACTGCACACAAGAAACGCAGGGAAAAAAACATTCACGTAAACACATCAACACTATCAAATCAACTTTATATGTCAAAAAAATCAAAAGTGTAAAATATCATACTTATAAATATGAAGACAACAGTCCCCAAAGCGCAAATCTGGATCAAAGCTGATTCTGTCTGATCGCTCCTCTCTTTAAATAACTCACAGTAGTCTCAGTATTGTGTATAAGCCCCGGAGTGCTCATTAGAAGTGTGTGTGTAGAAAGTAGTGGCCCCATCACTGGGAAGTCATTACTGTATGTTACGGCTCAGAGCAGATAGAGTTACACTAACAGAGCAGTCGTACTGACAGAATCACCCTTTCATTCCTTTTGCTTTTTCTTTTAATTGGTGTTGAAATTCTTACCAGAGTCTCTATTCTCTTATGATCTCTCCTGCTTCTCTGTCCGCATTCCCTCTCACACTATATGAGGCAGCCACATACCTTTCTTTTTCCTTTTTTGTCTTTTTTCCCCTTCATCTGCTCTCTTTTTGATAAACTATTTCTACCTTCTCCTCTTACCTGGCACTCCGATCCTCCATTTCCTCTCCCACTTTTCCTGGCTTCACCTGAGAAGTCCTTAATTAGCAATCCATTAACAGCATGGATGCACACACGCATGCATGCACACACACACACACACACACACACACACACTCACTCACCTCCACTTACTGTACACATGGGCTGTGAAAAACATCTAAAGACACAGTGTGAACCTGAACTCTCTCTCTCTTTTCTCTCCTCCTACTCTGTACTACGTTCATCCATCTGTTTCTTTGGCCTGTAAATCTTTTTGTCTGTGGAAAAATGCCAAGCTCAATGAAAACCAGAGCTCTCTCACTTTCTCTTTATCTCTGTCTCTCTCTCCCTCTCGTGCGCATAAACATGAAATCGAGGGCACTGGGCCGGATGGCATGAGTCGAAAACTATGCTTTGACTTTCAAAACAGAACTGTTGTGTATGTGAATTCACAATATTGCACAAATCTTCACGGAAAACGTTGTTTACATGCGCATGTTGTTTGTCTATGAGTCAAGCTTTTGCAGGTGCTGATGCTTCTCAGGTTTCAAACACTTTTGATTATAGTCGTAGGCAATACAAAAATAATTGTCTGTGGTGCCCTGCCGTCTAAAGCATCTGACCTCTGTGCCCTTTGACCTCAACATGAATTAAGTCAGCAGGACAGTTTGTTTGCCATTCATCACTTCTGTTTTTGTTTTTGTTACATGTGTGGGAGATCTCCCACATGTTGGTTCATATGTTATTAATTTGGCATAAACAGGAGACAAGGGCTCCCATTGCAGTGATGGCGCCCTCAGCAGTGGCGCTGAGAGCGTGAGCGTCGGGAAGTTGTTCTCTGGCGCCATCTGGTGTTTAGTTTACAGAATTGTAAGCTGCATTGAGATGTCAAGTCACATTTATTTATTTAGCACTAATTAATACGTTGTAGATTGTTTACACAGTAAACGGTGAAATAACAGTGTTGATTTCACGAGTTCATAAATAACTGAACTTAAATTTTAGATATAAAGCAGCTTCACAGAAAACAATAGTATCATTATTCAGCTCAATTTAGTTCAGTGTTGATTTAACTGATTCAGTTCAGTTTGACTTAAAATCCGCATGAAATCAAAACTGACAATGTTTATTTTGATAGTTCACATTGTTAGTCTTAAAGGGATAGTTTGACCCAAAAGCTGAAAATGCTGTCATTATTTTACTCACCCTTTACTTGTTCCAAACCTTTTTGACTTTCTTTCTTCTGTTAAACACAAAATAGATTTTGAAGAAAGCTTGAAACCTGTAACCATTGACATCCATAATAGTTGTTTTTCCTAATATGGAAGTCATTGATTACAGGATTTCAGCTTTCAGTTTTTTTACTTGAATAAGAAGAAGACATTTTGAAGAATACTGATAGCTGATAGTTATGGAATTCCATAGTATTTATTTTGGATGATGGCTACTGGTTTGGAATCATTCTAGGTTCAGTAAATGGAAAGCAAATGTTCCATTTTTGCATGAACTATACCTTCAACAACTCATTTCCCCCACCAAACAATAGTCATACTTTGATATTTTGCTTTTATCAAATGAATCTGTGTGAATGTAAAAAAGCTATTTCAAATGAAAAAAGAACTTGAAATGAAAATGACATAATTATTTATTTATGTGAATTTCTTCTTAAAATATCATCAAAGTATATCATTCCATGGCCTTTAGGCTGTGTAGGCCCACTGAAGCACTGTTATAGATTTTTGGCAGGACAAAAAGCACAAAATTTTTGTTGCTGAAGAAGTTGCCAGTTTTATACTTCTACATTCTACAATTTTTTGAAAGGCTGAAATCTCTAAGGTTTTTCAGCAGATGAAATGTTAATAGCTAGAGCTGTGAGTTTTCCCCAGTCTATCAAGGAAGAGGGAAAACTGAATGGCGTAGTAGTTTTGGAGAGTCAAGTGTGCACAAGTACACTGGAAATCTCTTTAGCATGCTGAACCTGAATGGCACACAAATCACCAGAAACTACACACACACACGCACGCACGCACGCACGCACGCACGCACGCACGCACGCACGCACGCACACACACACACACACACACACATAATATACCAGTAATACGAGAGCAGGTATAAAGTATTATTATCAAGTCGTGATGTAAAATTAGCCGATCTTTTCCTCCATACTGTGACGTTTTTAAGTGGAACAGATTATTGAAAAAGTAAAAAAATGTAGTGGAGGGAATTGAATGAATTAAGGAAGATCTTACAGTAATGCCATCACAGTGAATTAGAATAAGTTGTAGGGTTTAAATGGATAGGTCTCCCAAAAATGAAAAAAAATTACTTACCGTTTACTTAACATCAAGTGCTTCCAAACCTTTATGAGATTCTTTTTTTCTGATGAACCAAAAATCAAACAAAACAAACAAAATATACAATATCTTCTTTTGTGTTTAACAGAAGAAAGTATGTCAGACAGATTAATGTTAAATATTAGGTGAAGTATTTCTTTGGGAACTAAATTATTTTTAGAAGTTCAGTAGCCTAAATGTCACCAGAGACTTTTAAAGGGACAGCAAAAAAAAGTAAAAAATTGCTGTATATTTACTCTTTATTTATTTTTTTTACTTTAAAACTGCCAGTACTTGCAATTAATGAATCATTAAGGACCACGGTTTCAGCCAAACACTTTTTTAACGTTCTTTTGAAGAAATAATAATACAAAACAAAATTGATGTATGATCCATTTACAATAAGATGAAAACATGCATAAAATAAATAGGGTGAGCCCTCTCTTCCTCTTTCTTTCAGAGTGAGTTAAAGAAACAGGATTCAGGTCTTGCCAGACACCTGATATTACTGGCACTGTGTGGGAATCCATCCATTTTAGGCCTTGCCCTTGCTCTACTATGACTTGTGTTTTAATATCAATTTGTGTATATATGTATTTTTATATTAAATTATACAGCTTTTAAAGTAATCTAAATGTATACATTTCATTTAAATTAGTCCTATAATCTGTTAATCTATGCATAAAATATAGAAACTAGTCCCAACACGATCCTACTACACATGCCTATATAAACAATATACAATCCATATCCAATAAAGCTGACAATGGGTTGTTTGATAATAAACATAAAGTACAGAACAAAATCCTTACATTTATAATCTAGTTCTACATCACGTCAACACCGTCATTCAAGAATCGCGCGCGCTCCCGGCAGCTCGTGCACCGTGAATCACGTCCTACGTCACCGAGTCACACTTGCAGCGCGCATGAGAGAGAGTATGGTCGCTGCTATCGGTGGGGTTGAGGGAGGTTGTTTGTATGCGCGGGCCAAAAGCTGATCGCACGCTTTCCCCCTAATACACCAGCTTAAGGCAGCGGAAGACCACCAGCCTGTTTTAACGTTATGAATAAACCGCTGTTTAGTGATTTGCTACCGTACGCGACGCGTTAATTTGGAAGCTGAAGTGAACCGAGCAAGGTGCAGATGAAGAAGAGAGGATGCTGGAATGAGTGACGAAACAGCAAACATCATGATGGAGTCTCACTTCACAGCATCACTGTTTTCCCGCTGCTTTCGCGCTTTAAAGTCGCAGTTTATAACGCTGGATATCGATCTTTAAGAAGGAGTATTGGAGCGTTTGCGTTTCGGACTGCTTGTAAAGCTTGGTTTTGTTTGTGTTGGTAGTTTACCGTTTTAATCGATGCTCTGGAATAATCGCGCTGACTAAGAGGAAGCCTTTTCTCGTTTCTCTGGTTGATATAATTAACGTAGTTGCTGTATAGGGGTACTTTTCGCTCTTTCATTGAGCAAGGTGTACTGTATGATGTTGTACATAGAATAAGTCAACTGACTACTCGAGCCATGAACTGTTAAAATAAGAGTTAAAGTTGAACGTGAACTCTTGAGCTTTGACGTTCATGGACATCATGGACAGGCGCGACTGATTTTCATCGAACAGGTGAGTCAGTCACATGATCTAATACGTATCTAGTGTTTATGTGCACACTTACAGGGATGGGAAGAGAATATGCCTCTAATTCGTGTTCATTAACTATTCATTCTGTTAACAGTTTTTTTTAAATAATAATTTGGGTGGAATAAAAATCCAGTAATCATTGCATTCAGTGCTCTCAGCACTGTTACAAAATGTAGCACAACATACAGTAATTTTTAATAATACTAAACGAACAAAATAATGTCATTCATTTATGTAAAAGTGAGTCAGGTACTGCTCTGACTGATTCACAGCTAGAAGGTCACAAAATAACCTTATGAGTCATTTGTTCCAACTTATTTGTACAGATATCATGCCATACTTGTTAATGTATTTATGTCTACCTTATTTAGTATACTCAAGTTACAGTAAATCATTATACTTTAACCAAAACATCTAAATATTGGCAAGTATAAAGAGTAATTTATGGTGTTCTGCATTTGCAAAGGAAAACTTGTTAATTAAATGATTAAATCTAATATTCTTAAAATAAATATTTGGATTTATTTGGATGAATATTTTATTTGTGTAAATGTTGAATGTTGATCGTATCCAATCATATTATGCTTATTTCTGTGTAGTCTTGTGACGTGATGGATATAGAACTTTGTACTGTGTATGATGTGCATAACCATGAAATGTTTTTACTGGTCCATAAAGTTGTAATTTTTCACATTCGCTCAGCTCAGTCCAGACATTATTCATGCAAATGTTGAACTGAACTGTTATTTTGAGAATAGAGATGACCTTTGCCCCTCAGACGGCTACTGCTCTTTCAACGGTGTCCATCCCAGCAGCAGAGAGAACAGATAACATGCTTTACGCAACGCAGCCTTAGGATAGTGTGACTTAATAGATTTTCATATATTCACTGGACCATATCAAATATGCGCGCTCAGAGTTCACTTATGTAATTCAAAAAATGTAGTACATCACAAATGTGCATTCATGTTAATGGAAATGTGCATTTAATGGGAATCTCTGCATGAAATAATTTAAGGGAATTTTTATAGCAGATCAGAGCGCTTTCACTTCTGGAAAAAGGCAGTCTTCTATGTTTTGCTTTTGGTTTCTTGAGGCATTTGTAGAATGTTAAATGCTGGTAGTCAAATCCACTGAGCACATGTGATGCTGTCACCTGTGAATATCTGACATGTGATGAACCACAGGGTATTATAGGAAAATGTTCTGTGGGGGAGGCCTAGAAATACTTTGATCTCTGACATAATGACTTCCTCTATGGTTTGTCTTTCAGCAACCAGCCCTGGAAATAACCAGAGATTATAATAATGCTTTTGGAGCAACATCACCCTTCTTGAGACATGCCTCTTAGATGTCTACTTAGTTTAAGCCTTGATTGAAAATGCTTTACGGCACACTTTAATGCATGCCAGCAGCTAGTGCTGTATACTTGTGGTGCAATGAGTTGCAGGGGTTCAATATGATATTTTACAATACTTTAGATGTAACAAGACTATATATTGCATTATATATATTAGAATTTCACAGTCTAACAGTTTTAATTTATAAACCAGTCAACAGAAAATGCATAGTCCATTCAGTGAGTGTAACGTTCAACATCACAACAATGTTTAGAATCAATTTTAATACTGTAATGCTTCTGAATTAAAGCAAGCTTTCATATAAAGTACTTTATAACTAAAAGTGACGTGACTTGAATGCTGAAACACAGAGCTTGTGCAAACGTTTCCACATTGCCATGATTGGATGCTTTTTTTAACAGCTTTTTTCCCATCGCTGTCATTTTTGTTGTCAATTTATTTTGTTATTGAAAGTAAGGAGCACAGCACATACAGCATTTACACATCCACCTAAATATCATTACTTAACAGAGCGGTTGGTGCTGTGACGTTAAGGGCTTTCTTAGATTCTGTGTGATTTTTGGGCATAAATGACTTATTTTGCAACAATATGACTTGCCTCACTCCTTACTAGTGCTAAATTGACTTCCTCTGCAGCCAAAGCTAATATAATTCTTTCAACCTCCATTGATGGTAGCTAATAAAAATTGAATTTGCCAATGCTAACAGTACACTGCAGCAATGCTCTTCTCACATTTTACACTCAGAGGTAACAAAACCACCTTGAGATTTGCTCGGGTTTCGGATGTAAACAATGAAGTAAATATCGACAAAAAAATGCATTGAGGTATTTACTTGTAATAATATTTTCTTACATGCCTAATGCTAGTACACTACCTTATATCTAGACAAAATGCAATGCATATGGCTTATTTTGCACATTTGGATCAAAACTGAATCATGTTAGTGAAGAACATTTATCTGTCATCTTGTCATTTGGCACCAGGGTGTGGACACACCACCCACTACACTTGTCATTCTTTCTGTTTACGAAGATCGCATAGCTGTCAGTCAGTGCCGATGTTAATGGCCATGAACTGTCAGAGGTGCAGACGAGACTGCGTTAAGCCAGAAGCATCAGTACGGCCCCCTCCTAAAATTAAAAGTCCTCACTTAGCACTTGTGTTGACAGACTGTGTGTGTTCGTGACAGGTGCGAGGATCTCTTCTTTATTGGTCTGGTTTGCATGTTTGTTGACTGTTCCAGCAGCTGTCAAGCATGTGTGTTTGTGTGTCTGTTAGTTGAACTCCTCTATCAAACTACTGTCTGATAAAATTCTTCCCATAGCTGTTTTCTCCTTGTGACTAGTGTCAATTATTTGGAAGGGGTGTTTATAACAGCAGTGGCTGTTAGCTGATCATCCTGAGGCCTGTCTGGGAGCTCCGGTCCATGAGATTCTCGTATTGCATTCCAGTGAATGTAATTTAGTATTATGTGAAGTATCCAGGCAGCTAAATATCTGTCCTCAGCGCCAGACAGCTGTTCGTGGTAACTTTAGTTGTTGAGTTCTGCATGTATTACTGTACACTTGCATCATTGAAATGGGATTAAAACTGAGACCTGTTAAGTCGATAATTATTTTCATGTTATGGCTTTTAAGTCATAGATGGCAGGTATTTTAATTCTAAAAACACTAAAACTGAAAGCAGCCTTTTTAAACGAGACCAGTAAATTATTATGCACAGTGTAAGAAATGAATATCCATTTTGACGCCATAAGCGTCATGACTCATGAGTAGGCCCACACGGAATCTGCGCGCGCAGAACTCCACAGATTTTAAGCCCATCATTGAGTCTATTTATTTACTTGTGTAAATGTGTGTAAATTTATATTTATTCAGTTTTTAAATTAACTTCGGTAATAATATTGACTAATATGAAAGTGTTCATTTGATTTATTTACAATACAGTTTGTAAAGTAATATTTTCTGTCTTTTAGTAGATCTATTATATAAGAGACTTGCTTTGTTTACCAAATAAGTGGATCTAGATGGATTTGCATTGTAAACATTAAATACAAATTTAAAAGGTATTATTTTTTATTTCATATATTAAGTTTTTAGTTATGATACTCCCAAAATAATTCCGCATAAATCTGCAGATTTTTACAAAATTCTCTGCAGAAATAGCATAAAATGTCAGAAAATTCTGTCTGGCCCTACTCATGAGTTAGCATCTGATAAAATAAATGGAGTTATACGTAATTTACAACATATGTTATAATATTGTTATTTTTTACAATATTATAACAATAAAATTAAAATATCCAATTCCAACTTAAAAATAAATGAATACATCTCTGATAAATGTACAGATAAACACTACACAAACATGTTATTTTGGTCAGAGGTTTGGGGTCAGTAATTCAGCATTAAATTGTTCAAAAGTGACAGTAAAAAATATAATGTTATATAAATAAATACTGTTCTTTTGAACCTTCTATCATACAATCCTGAAAAAATGTCTTAAATTTGATATAGTTCATCATTTTACAATGCTGTTTAAAGGATAATGTGACTTTTGGATTGTATTTCTGAGCAAAAAATGTAGACTTGTTTCAAAAACATAAATAAATCTATAGCTTCTTTTTAAAAACTATTTTTTTAGTGCTTAAATTATCTATTTAGTACAGCTATTCATAAAGCACATGTTTCTGTCTGTTGGGATATTTTCCACTCAGATCCTTGATGTTTTGGTGACGACTACTGTGGCAGCAGTTTTGCCTCCCAGAAACTCAGTTCCCACATTATTTTGTAAATGCTCTCATGGATATCAGCTTTCTTGTGTGTGCGACTGTATTCATGTGATGCTGAGATATATTTTTCATAGGCTTCTTGATTATTCGGGTAGAGAAAGCCCATCCTCATGTTCATATAATCTTTCTTATGTGTATATATTTGTTGTGTGTTTGCATATGGCTTTGTATTTTGCTGCTGTGTAAACATGCATCTCTCTGCTGTGCATCTGTCATGCACACCTCTCTGAATGAATCAGACTTTATCTGTATGAACAGATCATCATCATCAGGCCAGATCCCTGTTTCTGAGTATAATAATCACAATAATTTGCTAACTGGGAACCTCTTTTAGTGTCTATTTTCATTAACTGGCATTGATTAGACTGCATATTTTCTAGAAAAAATCAGAAACATAAATGTAATTCAGCTGGTTTGAATATGCTGTCAGTATTTCCCATATTTGCTTGCGTGACATCATGGTTGGAGAGTCATTAAAATTTAATTTATGATGGAGACAGAGTCAATATAGACAGGAAGTCATAGAGACTCTGAAAAGCCTCTATAAAAGATGCTATCACAGTTTAGAAATTTAGAAATACTAATTTTGTGAAATATACTTCAATCAGGTGTAGGGCTGCAACTTACGCAAAATTTCTAAATTCCAAATAATAAACAAACAACATATATTTCTTTCTGAGACCGAGTGTGTCTGCGAGAGAGACTGAATGTGTGGGAGAGAGACCAAAAAAGTCAATAAAAACAATAAAGATACTAATATATAATATCAAGACATTGTTCTGTGCCCTCCATTGCGCGAGCAGCTGTGTATCTCAACTGATGAAATGAATTTCATTATTGATAATTATCGATTTTATTAATTAGTTGTTGCAGCAGCGGTAGTCAGGTGTAAAACTGGATTCATGTTTGTTTGTCTGTCAAGACAGTGATCAAGTAAGCTACACTAAGCACTTTCAATGAAATCCTTGGAGAGCTTTCAGAGACAGTTTTAGTAGGATAGTGGTATTACATGTATGTATATACTTGTGTGTTTGTAATTTTAAAAGTAGTTTCTGTTGGGATTTGCAGATCTGTAGTTTGTGTATTAGGCTGTCTGGAATAATAGCTACAGTATAAGTTAGGTGTCTGTTCTCCTGTTTAATTGAGGTTTATGTCATGTTTAGCCTGTTTGACTTTCAAATGGGCAATTTACATATTAGGTTTAGTCTGTCTTTCCACACAAAAAAAGTTAGAGGTGTGCAATATCGACAAAAATAATATATTACCATTTTTTTTTTCTGTAACAAGAAAAATGAAACTATATTTCTGTATTTGTATTTTTGTATCTGGTACATTGGCTGGTTTAGGCCTGTCATGGGTAAATAAAAATGACACAACAGACAGTCAGTGGCAGCAAATCCCTCTTTTAAGGAGCGATTAATTCAATCATTCATTTAAATTATTAAAAAAAACCCGATTGATTCATTTAGAAACAAAGCAAGTGACATTTTTTGAGTTAACCATTCAATCATTGAGTCACTTGGTTCATCCAAAAGAGTTTAATTCTGAAATAAAATAAAAAATAAGTACAGTATATTGCTTGCACAAATGTTTTGCTTTCTGGCTTTGTTTGGAATTGGTGCAATAAAAACAACAACAATATTAAGTTTAAAATGTCACTCACACTTTGTTTGCTAATCAGTTGCTTATCAGTTGTCTTATAAATCATAATTTTTTAATAAATCTAATAATTAGCGTGAGTTAGTCTAATAGACTTATTCACTCAGTGAATGCTTTTGTAAAGATGTGTTATTGTTTGTTTTGATGAAGCAATAATGTCGCAGAGAATATTATCACACACCACTACTTTTTTGTTGAAGAGAAATTGTTATTGTTTGAAACAATTCAATCAATCTTGTCCTCTTTCACATTACATTATAGCATGTTTCAAACCATTTTATGGTTTCATTTTGTGTAAATTATAATTTTTGAGTAGAGCTGAGTCATTAAACATGGCCACCTTGAATAATATATCCCTCTCTGTCAGTGTGTGTGTGTCTTTATAAACTGCATCTTTTCCTTACAGACCAGGTCATGGGAATTAAACACAGAACATTATGTGAATGTTGAGTGGCTTGGAAAGTACAAGAGACTCGCCGAGTCATCTGACTGAAAACTCTTTATTTTGTTGCACGCATTAACAGGAAGGACATTTTGCATTATCGTAAGTGGATTAGGTTTGTTAGGCTGAAATATGAGATTGAGAAACAATAAAGAGAGTTTCAGCCGAGCTGTTCTATGAGATCTGTTTTCACAAAGCCTTATATTTATATAGTCTGTTGTGTCACTCATAATGCTCCAATTAATCTTTTCTCTGCACTACAGTGTAGTTTTTATGCTCATACTGATCAAGTGACTTTACTAAGCAGGGTAAGGATTTGCTGCTGCAAGTTTTCTTTGCTTGTAATCAGTTAATCACAACATGCTTATTGTAATGACCACCCCATGTTACTTATTGCTTTTAAGGATCAGCTGCCTGATCATTTTTTTTGTTGTGCTTAAAATGAAGGTTGAGATAAGATTCTGTTATAAGTTGTAAGGTTTTTGGGGGTCCATCTTGTTAGATTAAAACTGCCAATTGATTGGTGTCATTTGATATACCATCATGATTATGATGATTGTGTCAATCCATATTCTATATGTGAAAGCGTTAGCACTGATAACCCAAGGCTATACACAAACAGCTGTGATCTTTTGAGTTTTTTTGTCATTGTAAAACATTGATTGACAGTATATGAAGAACAATGCTTCGGGCTACTGTAACTAACATCACTATGTTCCCTATTAAGAGAGTCTGGCTAAAGAGTTGCTAGACTAGAATACATTAGGCTATTAGCAGATGTGAGGACCACGTGAGGAGTTCTAATAAACTAAATTCTTTATTTTGTGGTGGAAGCCTATAGTTTGTTATTCAGCATAGTCAGCAGCATACTGTTCATTGACAAACCCCTTTTGCATCTGAAAAAACTTGTCTTCTTTTGAACTATTTATTAGTTTGTTATATTTAAAGAAAAAAAAGCACTTTGGCTTTGTAACAATGAAATAGACCAGTTTGGTTCAAACTATGTTCATCCGAAAATGACAATTCTATCATCGTTTACTCTCCCTTCACTTGTTCCAAACCTTTAAGGTATTTTGAAGAAAGCTGAAAATCTGTAACCGTTGAATTCCCAAGTCTTCAAAATATCTTCTTTTGTGTTTGAAGAAAGAATAAATCCATAAATGTTTATAACCAATTGAGGGTGAGTGAATAGTAAGTAAATTTTAATTTAAGACCAGATTATTGAGAGATTTAGAGCAATATATTGTATGTATGCATTCTAGTCTGTATATATGCGTTCTAGCCTGGGAAGTACCCCCTTATACTATGGTAGGGAAAACACTGATGTGTAATAGTGCCTATGATCTTCTTTTAAAAATGGAACTTGCAGAACAAGCATACAGTAAGTACCTGAAATCAATTCTGAATCTATGTTTAAATTTTTATTTAATCCCATTTTAATTTTACAGTCACATATAACCAATGAAATATTAACAGACTCCAGAGACCATCTTCTCTGCAGACATATAACTGTGAGTGTTTGTCTAGATGCTTGAATACATCTCTGTCTGGAATAAACACACAGTGCGTAGGAGAAAATTGGCTTTAGCCTGTTAGTCTGAGTTTACAGTAACCCAAAGCAAAGAAATACTATTGAGAAATATTGTCAGATGGAGAGCCCATTTGGACACACCACAAAGACTGTTGTCTGTGTTTAGCTGGACTGTAATGCATTTAATCCAGCCCTCAAGCAGATCTGCCTTATCTCAGTAAGCTGCTCTCTGTGACAAATCCATACCTGTGCACACCTGAGGCCGGCTGAGCTGAAGATAGAAAACAACCAGCAATGTCAAACAGCAGCTTACCTCATACCATGTGCTCTGCAGGAATAAGCACTTTTGAATCACCTCCATCAATAAGGACAGGCAGATTCACTACCGAGAAGCAGTCAGACAGAAAGTCTAATTGATTTTAGTGTCGGGCCGTCACATGCTGTGCACACACACATTACGCTTGCTGTTTAGCTGCCTGGGATATATTAAAGAGTGGTCAGCTTGAAAAAATGTGTTATTCTGTTTTCTGTTCTTTCTTAACCTCTTAAACCAAAATACACATTTACACAGTATAAATGGTTTCTAAAACAATTTTTTCAGAGTAATTACTACAGAATTGTTTAGAGCTGTGTACGATGTGGTGGCTTTCTTTTTATGGATGCTTGACTGATTCAAGATTGAATCATTATATTTTAATGTTTAATTTATTGAGCTTCACTACAACGAGATTCGAGTAACATTCTTTACTTTATAAATCTTGAAAACCATAGTTTGATTAAATTTATACCACACATTCAGTCAGTAGGTTTAATATAAAAATGTTTGCAGAAAATGTGCATGAAATATGAAGGCACTAACTTGTCAAGCATACTGTATTGTACATGGTATAAAAAGAGATACATTTTTACAATGAGTCTTTTAGAAAAGATATTTAGAAAATGACTATATGAATTTCATCAGTTCAAAATGAGTAGACGTATTTTTGTTGTATTTTTCTATATAGTGTCATGTGAAAAAGAATTCCAATTTTTCATGTTCATCCGAAAATGACAATTCTGTCAATTCTGCAGGTCTTAAAATTTGGGAAATTAAATCTTAGATAAACAACAACATAGTTAGACTTAGATCATGAGTCAGACACTGCTAATTTGAATAGTTTTAGCAGTTTGTTGGTCTGGAGCCCTCAGGTGTGTGCTAACACAATGTCCATCCAACAGCTAAAGCTTAGCCAAAATTGGGTCATGCAACAAGACAATGATCCCAAACACACCAGCAAATCTACAACAGTACAGCTAAAAAAAATCAAGGGGTAACAGTCCAGACTCATCCTGGCTGAAATGGCGTGCCAAAAGCTGTAAAAAAAACTCCTTCAGAAAAATCTGAGAGGCTGAGAAAGTCATAGAAAATGATTACTTAGTAGTAAATACTGCTAAAAGTGGATCATCTGAATCATAGGGTGTCCTAAGTGGCTTTTCTCTTTGGCTTTTTTTGTTGCTGTAAATAAATTATGATGTGGTGTGAGTTGTCGCGATGTTGTTCATCTGGCTTGTTTTATCTTCCAAATTTTGAAGACCTGCCAGGGACCATACAGTTTTTTTTTACTATGTTCTGATACTGAAGACCATGAAATTCAATAGGGTTTACTAGCTTTTTTACATGCTTGTATATACTGTATACAAATGTGGTTGATGTGTGTAAGGGTTGTGTTTGTTTTGCTTCATTTAGCACATCATTAAAAAAAAGGTTCAACCCACACCTCATAACCTTGAGTTTTTTCCATTCGATTACATGGTTTTTCAGTGGAAAAACACATTCCGTGTGAATTGGTCCTTTAGGAATAGTGATATGTACTGTGTTACTGTGGTCAGCTCAGTTGTTTTTGTTATCATTGTCATCATTGCCTTGTTGTCAGCTAATTATACCATTTGCTAATATTTATATTCAAAACCACCACCCCTAGATTAAATAAAATTGTGTTATAAGATGCAATAGCCTGCTTCGTTACCTTGTACATCCTAATGTATACTTTTCGGATATCTGTAACACAAAGAATGTCCTAATTTCATGTTAAGTGATTTTGCTGCAACTGTTGTTAGATTTTGTAAGTTCTTCGACATTGGATGTTAACAGCAACAAAGGTGTGATTAATAGTTTATCTGAAGACATTGGGAGTGGTTTTCTGCTGAGACCCGAGGACCATTTAAAATCACATTTAGACATCACATCACATCCTGCTGTGTTTGATTTGAAGTCCTCTTTTTTTTTTTTTCTTTGGTTCTAGTTACCCATAGAACTCGTCTTAATGTCTTTTGGAATCAGAATAATGTCTGCCGATGTGTGTATACTGCATGTGGGTGAGTTTTGAGATGCAGGTAAAAGATGCAGAGGTTTTTTCTGTGACTTTTTCATTCTAGTCGAGTGAGTTTTGTGTGGGAAGTAGCCAGTTGACAGATGGTCTGGAGTGTTGCCATAGTAACCTCATGTATGACATCATCTGACCCCAGGCTTCAGCAATTACCCTCCTTTGCCCTTCGAATGTATTTTATGTTTATGCAGATTTATGCCGAGATCCATTCAGTCTTTTTCGAAGATCTTTCAGTGAAGTCTTCAAAGCCTTGAACCAAATCAACTAGCTCTAAAATGATTCATAATTTGAAGTAATAATCTTTTTGTATGAGTTTTTTTACTGAGCATTAGTGTTTAAAAAGACCATGCACTCCCATAAAACATGAACGATCATATCCAATTAGAAACAAAAGCACTATATAAATTTAGCTTTCAGATATTGAAATCAAGCCTACAATATCAATGTTAAAGTATATTCTACTGTAATCAAACATACACTACTATGTTTTTAAGATTGTTTTAATGATTTTAAAGGTGTTATGCTCACCCAATTTATTTAATCAGAACTACAATAATAACCGTAATATTGTGACATTATCACAATTTAAAAATACGTTTTCTTCATGTATTTCAGTGTCACTTGATCCTTCAAAAATTGAAGAAACATTTCTATTATTCGCTTCCAGTTATAGTTATATCTGTACCAAAAACTTGTAACGCTGCTTAATATTGTAAACAGGCATTTCTTACTATATAATTTTAATGCAATGATTATAAAAACACTGTTTGAATTTGCACTTTGATATTCTTGTTATCTCCCTGTAGTAGCCAATGAATTGGAAGTTTGCACATGGACACAAAAATGTAAACAATCTATATAATCTTCTGCAATAAAATGGATACAGCATGCTAGCGTCAAGTAATTGTCAGTCATTTGTTATCATTTAATTATTAAATAAAGATCAGTCATATTTGTGTGCGTTTTAACACATAACAATGTGAATATAACTGGTGGTGTTGGGCTGGGGTAGGCTTTGGGAGATGTGCTATGGCTGACCTGATTTGGCAGAATGAAGAGGATTATAAAACCTGTCAGTCTCTCTCTCTCTGTCTGTCCAGTTGTGTCGTGTGACTACTAGTATAATCTCTCATCACAGAATGTGGGTCAGTGTGTGAATAAAGATCACTGCATTCACCTCTCTTTTCCTCCATGGCTTTTTTCTTTTTCCATGCACGCTTCCCATTTGTGTCATAAACAACAATTTGGGCCGTCATTTTAAATCTTGACTGATGCTCTTATGAATCAAAATATGATGTTGTATATAGGTTATTCTTTATTTTAGTACTTCAGAAATTTTCTTTTAGAACAAGGCTTGTGAGAATAAAATGAATGAATGATATTCTTATTTCTGAGAATAAAACTGGATTAGGACAGAATGAAGTGGAACGTTATAGAGGCACCATTCAGCTGAACAGGATTTGGCTTTTAGCCCAGAACTTCCCCTCCCCTTTCTCAAATTTACTTGTTTTGGTTTCCCTTGAGCCTTGGACGTAATTCACAGAAAAAAAATCAATATGGAAAAGATTGAAGTGAAAACTTTCCTCTTTTTTTTCCTGATACTCTAACCTACCTCTCCTTGTTTTGCAACCTACATGAACATTGTGTGTATGTATGTACAGTATGTGTTTATTCACATCACGAATACTTCAGAATATTTATTTAACTTCAATTTATTTTACCAGTCAATAAATTGAACTTGTAGTTCAGTTTATTTATTTATTTAAGAAATAATAATAATACATTATATGATGCAAGAGTAAGACATTTAATAGCGCATTGCTAAAGTTGTCTGCTGACTATAAGAACTACAAGTGATAAATCTGAAATTAAGTCTCTTTTTGTATATTTTGGCAGGAAATGTTTTAAAACATCATGTTTTTTTTTTTTTTTGCAATGACATCAACGCCACCAACACATGATCCAGCATGAGGAGGACAGTTGACTTTGAGGCACATGCGCTTCAGTCCTTAGCCTTTTAAACACACCCTGTATCTTGATCCGAATTAGCTGTTATGTCATATGCTGTGAAACTTTCCAATCAGATCACTAAAGGACTGTAGAAGGTTTTTTCCATTCAAAAGTTAATATATAAATAAATAAATAAAAATAATAATAGAGAAAAACTCAGCCACCTCTTATCTTGCCTTTTTTTGTTCTATCAATGGTGTGTTTGTTAGGCCATTTTTAAAAAATAAATAAAAGGTTAAAGAGAGGATATACTACGGGAAATACAATTTTAAATCAAATTTACAATTTTCGTTGTCATTTCCTTTAACCCTAAAAGAGAACACAATGCAATGCATATATCAAAATACAAGTATAACACCTTATAAATAAACTTTCCATCTCATTATGTTTTTGTTAGCTTTTTTCTCTTGAGCTGATTTTTTTTATTGCGTGTAGTGTCTCATTAATGCATCAACACATACTACTTTAGTTTCCTTCACATTGCAGGACAAAGGGTTTTATATAAACTATTACGTTCTCTCTCTTTTCTCTTTAGGTGTGTCTTTAGTGTACATCCATGACTCTGCCATATGCTGATGGAACAGAAAGTCCTCAATAAGTCCCCCATGGTGTCCAGATTGCCAAAATTTGGTGCCCGTCCTGTCAGTGGTACTCCTTCATCTTTTCCCAATGGTACAGCCCAGACTGTGGTCACGCAGGAGGGTAAGAATCCCCCTGTCAGGCCAAATGGAGTAGTCAGAGCCTCCTCATTTTCCATGAAATGGAGAAAGGAAAATGGTGGCTCATTGGACACTTTAAATCCTGTCGAGGGCTTGACACCAGAAGAGAAGAAAGAAGCTAGCTCTCAACAGTCTCCAGGGAGTAAGGAGTTAAAAAGCCTTTCTACTCCTGCATCCAAAGTGCGCAGGTCGGCCTCGTCATTATCCAGTGGAAGCCCCAAACATGTACCCAAATCCTTTAAATCCATCCAAAGTCCTAAACCAAAGCCCAAACATTCTCAGATCTTGACAACCTCTAAAAGTCAGGACATATCCCAACAAAAGCCAACTCAAAATGGAACTACATCTCTGGGGTCTTCGCCAGGCCAAACCACCTCTTCAGGGCTCCAGCGACCGAGGACAAACTCTAGCTCTACGCGAAGCACCTCCAGCTTGTCCCAATCCAATGACAGCCTCTCAAAACATTTGGTCGTGCCTGACCACATGGTGCGCTCACAGAGCTTCACCCACTTTAAACAATTACCCTCGCCAACATCCGCTCCCATGACGCGCTCCTTCTCCTTCAACAAGGCCGTGGAGCTAGCCAAGCCACTAGCTAATACCCAGCTGCGTCCTCCACGAACACTTGGACTCAAATCTCCACTGATCCTCAGCAAGGGCCGACCAATGCTTGGTTTGGGGGGCCTGGGATTTGGAAAGGGATTAACAGATAGACTACCTGCTGGGACTCCTTCTTCAGACAGCTTAACGCCACCTAATTCCACAAAAAGGCAGCTTTTGCCTAATTCTGTGCTGACAAAACCCTCGTTACAAGCCTACAGGCTAAATCGACCAATTGCTGCCAAAACGCAGTGCCCTCCAGTGGTTAGGAGAAGTCCTGTGGAAAGTGACATTATAACTCCTCCTCTCACTCCGGAGCTGCTCCACTGTGCCACAAAAAATGTAAGTGTCTAACTCTATGAGCATTTAAACTCTATGAATATTTTAACTACAAATAATAATTAGGGTTGTCAAAAGTATCACCTTTATTATTATATTAGTGGTATTAGTGGATACTGAAATTTTAAAGACGTTCATTTCCTGCTAACAATTGAACATAGACATCATCGTCAATGCTCAAATGTTACCAGGAAATTATAGTTTTTTAAAATTTCACATTATCGCATTTTGTGAACAGTGGTGAAGCGATCTGTTAATCTGTTGAGCTTGTGAACACAATGGCCAATCAGCAGTGTTTAAGAACATGCTCAACAGTGCTTTTGTTGTATCTTGTGTTGAGAGATCTTGTTCTAATCATAATAATACTTGCATAGCTATTAAAAACAATGCTGAGTTTGATGCATGACTGAACTACAGTTAAATAAATAGATACATAATTTTTTTCCCCCATTTTGTGTCTGTGAAAAGGTTTCAGCTTCCACGGATTCCCCAGAAGAGCCTGTGACAGAGCTGAATGGGACCCTTCACTACACTGGGGAGGGAGCGGAGGACATGTCTCTGTCCTCTGCATCTTCTCTGGAGAGGAATGACACCAGTGAGGAGTTCCTAGATGACTTTGAAAACCTAGGAGACCAGTCGCAGAATGGTGTCCTGCAGAACAAAAATCCTGTTGCCACAGCCACCCGGATGCGCATGCAGAGCTTCTTAAATGAGACCATGGACTGGGCTGGCATTGGGCTGGCAGGTATAGCTAAACATTATGACTTTTATTTCTACCGTTTATCAGTCTCTATGAAATTTTGCGATGGTAGAATTGAATGCAAAATTAAGCAAAAGTCACCAAATTCAGAGAAGCGTATATTTTTTTTATACTTTATAGCAGATTTTGGGCAGCATTAGACTCGTTCAATGTTCAACCAGTTCAATGATAATACTGCCCTCATTGTGGTAAGCATGTTGTTCTTCTGTGTGTTTTCAGGTGGTAAGGCAAATTTACAGAGTGCTCCACTACGTGGTCCACTGCTCATGTCCCCTGAAGTAGACCGTCATGCAGTCTCTTCACTGGAGCTCTCGCCCTCCAACAGCTCTGGAGGAACTTACATGTGGGATGAGGAGGGCATGGAGCCACTGGGACAAAACTCACACATGCACCACTGCAGCAGTTTTGAGTCAGACCTCAACAGCGTCGTGAGTACACACATACATTAAAAATGAGATTGCATAGTGTTGAGGTTATGTGCAACAAAATTGCAAAGAGCAGTACTTACTGACATGAGATGCATTGGTCTGCAAGCTTCAACTACTACTAATAGTTAAATGGTTAATAATAATAGTTTAATTAGTATTATATAATATGTGCAACATTTGTTTTGCATGCCAATAATAATCCTTTTTTGGGGCATTTGGACCCTACAACTTTTAACCATTATTAGATCAGATCTCTAACCACACCAAAACTATTTATACTTTATACATGCAACTGTATTGTACATTTTGCTGAGATTATAGTTTGTAAAAGTCCCAGATAATTCAGTTTGCAGGTTTCTTTGTGTGCCAGGATCTCTCTGTCCTTATCCTGCTAATTATCTCCTTGCTAATTAAGGATTAGCCTCTGTTGCTGTAACTCGTGACTCTGCAGGAGTCTAGTTTTTGGGTCCTGGCGCTCTGAAAACAGCTCCTCTTCTGTCTCAGCCGTTTCCAAAGTTCCTGATCGAGAAACAACCCTACTTAACATTCCAGCGTTTGATCTAGGCTGTGATGTTTTTTTGCACAGTGATTCATGATGTCCATTCACCAAGAGGATTTCAAACCGTAATCAGATTTGAAATACCAGTGTTTCCTTGTAGCAGTCACACAAATGTACCCACACACACACGCTAACTTGACTCTGACTTCAGATATTATGTAATTTCGGCATGTATACGTTTGAGCACGGCTGAGTCATTGTTGTAATACTGAGGTGGGTTTTTCCTCTGAGGGAGATGAATGGAATTTTGCATTATGTTTAGTTCATGTAATTTACTGTGTTTTAGGTTGAGCCTGGCTTTGAGTGACATCTGGTGGTCTGCTGTTGGTACTGCAGACATTTTGCATTGGTGGTTTTAGTATAGTTGAAAAAAAGTTTCACCAAGCTATTTGTTATACTTGTGATTAAAGCTTCGCTCAAACCTGTTTTCTGAAGTAGTACAATTTTATGTACACCTTTCCTGGATTTGGAATTGACAGGGTGTCCACGGGTCATGGAATTTCTGGTATGTTACAGAATTTAAAAAAGGCCTATTCCAGACATTGAAAGTCAGGAAGTTAATTTTTTTTCTTTCTAAGTCATGAAATATTTGTACTATGTAATAATACGTTATATAATTTAATAGAGATTTTTTTGTCACGAAATTGTAGCTTCCATTTATCAAAATGCAATTTTTATCTACCGTTTTTATATCATGCTGTTTCACGCCTATTATGGTTAAGTCTATTTTTCAGCTCATCGTCTGGCAATCACTGGAGTCTGATGCTGTCACCAGACTGTACCTGTTCACTAAGGATAACATGCCAGGATAATGTAAATCTTAAGAGCTGGGATTTAAAAAGTAATGACATTAAAGCTATGTAAAACTACTGTGGAGCTATCAGATATGGAAGAGGAAGCATTTCACAGCCACACAAACAAAGTCTGAGGTCAGTTATCCATTGTTGCTGTCATAGTGGCTATAGAAGTCCTGCAAAATTATATTCAACCTAAACCATTTTAATATTATGTTATTATTTTAATGTTTTATTATTAATATACATGCACAATATCAGTCTGTTTTTCCATTCATTAAATGTAACGTAAATTCAACTTTTTAGTCAGTAAAAGTCATTGACATTTGGCTTATAGTGGGAACCCTGAAGTGATTTTGTTCTATTTCTTGATGAGCAGCTTGTCTGAGAGTGTTTGAGTGATTAACCCTACCCTGTATACCTTCTGTCTAGATCCCTCTTCTGTGCCTATCTTTAACTTAAGACTCCTGTGGTCTCGTGGATACTGAAATGGAGACTGAGCTTTATTTAGATCTTATCTGATCTTACCTTCAGCCAGTGATGTAACGCCAATCTGGAGCTTGAAATATTTATCTATACGGGAAATAATTAAAAGTGTTACAGTTTTGATCTAAATAGAGTTTAATGCATTATTATATGGAATTTAGTTATCTTATGTTTACTATACAATATAAATTTTAAAATTAATTCAAAAGGTTACACACAGGTGCCTATAGGGTTGTTAAAATATACTATATTCATATTTTTACCAATTTACACTAACAAAGATTTCTTTGCCAGCATCAATCCGGATGAGAACTATTAAATATGTGTTCAGTTTGAGGAATTGTAAATCCTTCAAATTAGAATTAAATATTTTTTTAATCTGCTGTTTTTGTGTATTTTTGTGTAAGAGTGGTGGCTCTTATTACTAAAATAAATAAAATGCTATATTATAAAAATAAAATGTATGAATAAATTAGTAAAAACAAATATGGTTTTCATTTAAGGCCACAAGGGGGCACTATGGATTTAGAAAACATAGTAAATGTTTTTAGTATGACTATATGTGAATCTCTCTCTCATTGTATACTTGTGTGTACTAATCCCCCAGATCACTTCTACAAAGTGCATCTTCTGTTAGACCTAGGAGTTGTTTGTTCTAAATATAGTCTGTCTTGCAGGAGGCATTTACCGGCCAATTCATTAGCTGCTAAATGATGGAGGTGCATAAGCCTTTGTTTTCAACGCAGTAAGTGATTCTGAGACGAGCTTTTATCGGCTGCTGCTTCAGTATTAATTAGCTGAGAGCTATAAAGCATTGTTTAAGCTTTGTTGTTTGCTGACATTAGTTAAACTGTAAACAGGATTTGAATAATTTTAGGTTCAACATTTAAGCTGCCTAATCAGCTTTTAATTTATTTTGACTGCTTTATTGACAATTTCTCATTTCGCTAAATCTCTTTGTGATTCCTAATGACTTTTGAGAGTTGTTTCACACGTGCACAGCAACAAACCTTCTCAGGTGCTATTGTGGCTCTACTATTATGTGAAATTGATTCAAATGCACACATTTAGGGTGACAGGAGCACAAACTGAAAGATGAAAACTTTGTTTATATTTGTATTTTTAGTTGGTGGTGGAGCTTTGACTTCATAATATTACATACTCTAGACACATCTGTTATGATTCAGACTTAACTGATATAAAACTTAAATGTGATATTGTAATAACTAACTAATATGTTTCCAAATGTAAAAATAGGTTTGTTACATTATATTAATGTTACTGGAAAAAGTACTGGATGTTCTGTCCTAGAAGGTCAGATGCCATTTTAAGCAGCATGTGTGTTGGGATTTGAGATGTAAACTATATTGAATTTTTAATTTAAACAACATATAACCAATAGTTCATAATAATTAACCATGAATTATTGTTAATGATTAGCAACAGTAATTCATTCTACATACGGAATGTGCTTAGATCAAAGTTTCATGAAATTTCAGCTATTTAAATAACATTATGATTTTAGTCCTATTATGCACAAAGGCATCTACACACCACTATTCTAAAGTTTGGGCTCTAAAATATATTTATGTTACAGGAAAATTTTTTTTTATCCATACAGTATGTAATGTTTTCATGACAGTGCAAATAGAACAAATAAATCAAATAATTGTAAACAGACCATTTTCACATCTTAAATCCTCGTTTAAGTTTTTAATATTTAAAATTTAATAAAACTTAAAAATATTTTGCACATATGTACATTTTATAAAGCTATAATTTTTATTAAATCATCTTTGCATTAAATTACAAAAAAAAAAGAACTAGTAACACTTATGCAAGGTGTTTCTAATGCAGTTATACCCCTATGGCCGGGACAGTAAATTTAATTTTGTTCTTTCTTCTGACTGCCGTTATCAGAAAACACTATTGTGGAGTTTTTCTTCTGCTACTGTATTTGAGCAAATTGCAATCCAAAAATGTTTTATTTCTGGTACTCTCCTATTCACTGCTCTCCAAGTTTACCCAACTAAGATGACTTCCGCTGCAGAGAAACTTGGAAATGTGAGAAGACTACATAAAATGGACAGGCATTGGGACCTGGGATGTGGGGGACCTTTTTTCCCCAACAGAATCACTATAGTCCCCTTTCTAAAATTTTTGGAAAGCAAGCAGAAAGTTATTCACATTTTTTCCCATTTCAACTGTATTGCTGACAGATGCTTTTCTAATTAAATAGACCTACAGAAATGACAATATGTCATTTTATTTTAAGGATATCCAGGACTAACATTTGTTAGCAGTGACTCAAAGTTCTAGAGCTGGTGGCAGCAGCACCTGATTTGGTAGTGCTATCCATATAATATTAATAATATAACTTTTGACTCTGAGAAATTCGTATTTGACAGTAGTTTGAGCTGAGAATAACTGGAGTTTCAGTTGGGACCCAGATTGTGGTCATGATATGGCAACTGGTCAGTGTCGTATAATGCATGGACTCTTTTCTTTTGGGCTGAACTATTGTAATAAATGGTCAATGTTGGGGTCTGTTTATCCCACTTTTGCTGCTTTTGCCATTAAATAATTATTATATGGATGAGAATAGCAATGCCGTCAGACAGGCAAATTGGCACAACAGCTAGCAAAACCTAGCACAGGCAGGGAAAAAGTCACAAAATTTGACCATTTAGTCACAGTCTGGATCCCTAGGGAGGGTCCTTCACTCACTAGACCAGAGACCATTGACAGGTTTCTCACTCTATATGCAGTTCAAATGCAGCAGTGTGAAACGGTGAACCTAAATCTCCATACACATCCAAAAGTTCACTTCAAGGATAACAATACTAATGAATGATGTTATATTATCGCTAGCACACATTATCAACTTGTGGCAAATATAGAGGCATTATTTTCTCTATCCAATCTGTGTTTAAATTACAAAACCGTATCTCTTTGAAACATTTTTAACTGTCACTTTTGACCAATTCAGTGCATGAAAAAGAATATTAATTTCTTTCCAGCTAATTAAAAGAAAACATTAAATTCTAAAAACGCTGGGTTGTTTCAAATGTGGGTCAAGTTTGGCCAACCAAATGGGTTAAATATTTGTTAATTTTTTACCTAGAAGTTAAGTTTGTCCATGTAAAACTTTTTTTTTTTGAGTGGACTGACAGCCAAACTTTTTACATATGAGTATATAAGTCCATGCATATTAACCTTTCTTCTTCATATTCAGGAAAAAATTCCTCCATTCAAACTATATTCAGGTGTAATTTAGCTTTGGATGTAATATAATTGAGTAATTCAAATACATTCCTTTTGATCCCTCACCTAAATATGACGTTTCACTCCAGAGCGGTGGAGATTGTGTGAAATGTGATCAGGATTCTGGGCTTGTCCGATAGGACCTTTCTTAAATGTTATCTGAGGTTCTGTCAGTATCGGTCCAGCTCTAAAGGGACCTTTAATCCGATCTTCCCGGCTGATTCGTGCTGGCCTGTGTGAAACGGGCTGCGTTATTCCGGCTCTTTCAGCGCAGGAGGAGAGAGCTGATGGGGCTTGGGCTGCGTGTCTAAGCTGCCGCCCGGCACAGTGAAATGTCATTTCCTCTGAAGCAACCTGCCGTGACTAAGCCCCTTTATACATAGAGAGAGTCAGAGAGAGAGGAACCTGAGAGACTGTGTGTGTCGGTGAAGAACTCTGGCTGCTTTCAATACACTTTTTGTGCACTTGTAAGTCTGTAGGGTGTGTGTGTGTGTGTGTGCGCGTATTGATGTCCAGAAGCAGGGCCTGTCTCTGTTTAAGCACATATTTATATGATGGATGGGATTTGAGAGTGTGTTGTCAGCTCGGATGACTCGAAGAGATGTTTTTGTTCTGTGAATGTATCGCAGTTGCATGATTGATAATGTTTTCTAAAGTTTGCTGAGAGCTTATTCATACTCTTTCCACATCTGCCTGCTGTATATGAAATATGGACCATTATGCAGAAACTTTCACAGCATACTGTTTTTGCACAAAAGTCCCCATTTAGAAAAGTCTATGCATTTAATTTAGCTTGAAGGGATGGTTTAGCCAGAAATGAAAATTCTGTCATCATTTACTCCAAATATTTTTTTTTTTTCTGTGCAGGGCCTTTTTGAAGAATATCCCGGGGATTGCTTTTCAGTAATGAACATGAGTGATGATCTGGACTTTTAAAGACTTAAATGACAAAATGTTTATAATTAAAATAATAGGACTATGACAATATACTGTTTTAATTTAGTATTATTCATTCATTCATTCATTTTATTTTCGGCTTAGTCCCTTTATTAATCTGGGGTCGCCACAGCGGAATGAATCGCCAACTTATCCAGCATATGTTTTACGCAGCGGATGCCCTTCCAGCCACAACCCATCACTGGGAAACATCCATACACACTCATTCACACACATACACTACGGACAATTTAGCTTACCCAATTCACCTACACCCTATGTCTTTTGACTTGTGGGGGATACCGGAGCACCCGGAGGAAACCCACGCGAACACGGAGAGAACATGCAAACTCCACACAGAAATGCCAACTGACCCAGCCGAGGCTCCAACCAGCAACCTTCTTGCTGTGAGGCGATTGTGCTACTCACTGCGCCACCGCATCGCCCAATTCAGTATCAATAAATATATAAAATTTGTAAAAGCAGATGAGTAGACCAGGTTTGAATTGAATTATCATTAAGTTTCATTTTTTCTGGACTACATATTAGCAGTTTATATACATTTTAAAATAGCCTGTTCAGTTAATTAATATCATGACAATTTAATGACAATCTAATAATTTAACAAAAAACGGCATTTTTAGGAACCCTTTTCATGAATTTCAGTTTTATTCCTCTTTAAAATAAACACAGAAAAAACAGTGTAATTAATAAAGTTTTTGTTATTATTTTAATGTATTACAGGACAATGTATGCATTTTAAATAATCTGCATAATAATTAAATAAACCAGATTTTTATTTTGCTGTGAAGACATTTGTTCATTTAGATGAAACTATTGTTTTATTTATTCTTTCTATGTTCTGCACACTGACATTCAAAATTTAGGGTCTGTTTGTTGTTTTTTAAATGAGGCCTCTTAGGATCACTAAGGTTGAATTTATTTGATCAGAAGTGCAGATAAAATAGTGCTATTCAGGTTTTTCAGTTTGAAAATAAAACTTATTTCTGTAGTTGCAAAAAAGAAGTTGACAGGTTTGAGCTAAAGTAGGAATGAACCATTCAACTGAAGGTTGACTGTGATTCTTTACCAGCAAGACACTTCATTGATTTATTGATTTATAGAAGATGTCTCTGCAATTAGTGCAGCTTTAAGCATTTGTTAAATGCCATGTAACTAAATAAAAAACAACAACAACAACAATTGTTTTCAAGACGTTCTACTTTCAGAGGACTAAGTTCAATTTATACAAATTGGTCAAGTGCTTCTTAAAATAACTATAGATGTTTATTCATAAGTTTTTTAAATGGTGAATGATGGATTAAAGCTAATATCACTTCAGTTGGTTGCAGGTCTGTAACACTCTCATATTTTACTCCCATCCTTTAAATCAATTCAGAGCGGTTCTTCAGAACGAATCTTAAGATGAGTCACTTCAGAGCAATTTCTTTGCTTGCTACAAATCAAGGCTAAGCCATGAGGCCTTGTTTTATGGTATTTCTTACCAATACTTAAGCTCATAAAAATGTGGAGAACATCTTTCTTCAAAGAGCTTATTTTCTTTTGAACTCCTGGTGCCAGACTCAATGTGTAGAATCACTTTAAAATGCATTAAAAAGCACCCTAATAGCTGATAACTGCCCCTTTGCGTGTCTGCCACACAGCTTGAAACGTCCTTTCATTTTCTGTCTGAGGACAAATTGAGGTTTTGTTGCGCCGTATTGATTTTCACCTTGGCATGCTTTTGCATTTTCAAATAATCAGATGTCCTAAAAAGTCATCGCTTTGATATACGCTCTTCGTGTTTGACACAAAACAATGGTTTTTATTTTCTATTCATGTGTCTACAAGTGACTGCATCCCTTTTTTTAATGATCATCCTAACATGAACTGCTTGAATAAATGTTTTTTTTAGAAGAAGTTAAAAAAATGATTCCATTGCTTCTCCCTCACTAGCTGTTTCTTGTGCACAGGACATTCTGAACAACCTGGATAATACTGCCTCATGTGACCTGGAAGATGATGACCTCATGCTTGATGTAGATCTGCCAGAGGATGCAGCATTACTCAATGGTTAGTAAAGACACACGCACAGACACACATGAATATGTACTTTACTGATATTTTTATTCTGTGCGAACTGTTTTATTCAATCCTCTAACTAAACACAACACACATTGAAGACTTCTGACAATTTCAATTTCAAAGTACACTGTTTAGTTTGTAAAGACTTTGTTTTATTTTGTTGTTTTATTTAACATTTTTAACAGAGTAACTTCAAAATAAGTGCGATTATTTTTTTGAAAATAAAATAAAATAACACTAACTAAATGCCAACAACCATGTAACTTGATATCCACAAAATCCTACTTGAATTAAATTTTTCATAAAATCAGCATTGTGTTTATATTTGACCTGTTATATCATCTTCTGCTGATGAGTTTTAATAATTCTGTTGATTGATCATAGCAAAGTTCAATTCAATTCAGTCTAAGTGGTATTCACTGCTTGATGTGTGTGTGATGGCCGTGTCAGAGTTTTCCGCCATTCATTTGAGAAGGAGAAATGCATTGTATAGTAGTATAATTATACAAAGTAGAAAAATGTTAATAATGTCAAAATAGTTTTAGATAATGTGCAAAAAAGGTTGCATTGGAGGAGGTTGCTGAGGTCACATTCATGTCAGTTGCCAAATACAATCATAATAAACAAATGCTTTCATTGAGCAAGGACAAGTGAAATTAAAAGTGACATACATAATGTTACAAATAGTACTGTTTTTAAAAATGCTGAAAAGCAATGCTGTTAACTTGGATGTGCTGCTTGGGAATGAATTACATTTTAAAATACATTAAATAGGAAATAGCTATTTTAAATTAATATTATTTCAGGGTAATTTTTATATTTATTAAAAATGCAAGCATGAAGTGTTGGAGACTTCTTTCAAGAACATTAAGCCCAAACTTTTGAGGCAAACAAATTCTTGTATATTATGGCCAGTAAGTGCCAAACATACTAAACGTATTCCTGTTTTCTCTTAGCTGGAGTGTGTGTGTTTAGAAAGTGTAAGAGAAGTCACAGGGTGTTTACGGGTTCTGCAAATTCTAAACTCTGGTACACGTAGACAAATTCCACCATGGAAATGGCAAACAAAAGCCTTCAGATGACGTTCAAATGAATAAGTGCATCCTCTGTATACAAGAATGACACACAAGCCCTTCCTGTTTGGGACTGTCCTGTCTGCTGCCATTTCTTTTGGGCATCTGTCTGTTTTTGTGTTTTTGTGTTTGCCATGTTTATATTCAGTATTTTGACCTGCACCATCAGCAGGAATCAGTCAGTTTCACACCGCATGTGTGTGGTATGTGTGTGTGTGTTGTATTTATAGCCGTGGGCATCATGCCCTGCAGTCATGTGAGGGGGGGTTGCAGAGCCAGAGGAGGGAATAGATGACTTCAGACCTCCTCCCCCTTTCTCTCTGTCTTCTTCCCTCCTTCATTCCTTCCATGGTGGATCTGTCGGTTTAGCAGGAAGGAAGGCCTGCTGTTTTGACGCTGTTTCTCGTGACTAGAGAGGAGACCTTGCCTGCAGGCTGTGCCGACCCGGCCGACAACATCATCGCCAGTTCCCCTTCTCTTCTGAAGGCCCCGTGGCTCTGGGATTTACAGCTGTGTGTGTCTCATCTGGTCAAAACTCCTAGGGAGTTCCCAGAATTTATACACACACACCCACGTTCCAGCAGGGTGAAAAAGTTTGGATTTGCAGATGCTCGTGTGGCCAGTGAGAAAGTCTTAGGAACTTTGACACAACTTGTTAAAGTTTTCTACATACTTTTCACACAACTTTGGAATTTCTAACTTGGGGGATTTTTTTTCTTTTTGGACGTGTCAGTCAAAACAGACTATCCCTGCTCTTAGTTCTAAGGGAATTTGTATTCGTGTGAGTGAGTTTTTGGACTGTTTTTCAAGTCTGTTTTTGAGGCTCTGGCGGTGAACCGGACAGCAAGGACAAGAGGAATGTAGCAGGTCTGTTTTGGAGCTTAGTTCTCTGTCTGTTCCACTTGCTGTCTTACTCTGTGCTTGTGAGAAGTGTGTAGAAAGATTGAGAGAGTGCTTGTGTGTGAGACGGCAAGATTTCGTATGCTTCAGTGTGTGTTTGTGAGTTTGCCCTGATTTCTCGCCTCGGGCAATGCGAGAGCTTTGTGTCGAAACTCTAAGAGCTCAGCATTTGGAAGGACGCTTCACAACCTCCCAGAGAAAGATGACCTTCTTTTTTTCACGAAGGAGTGCGTGTTTGTTTTCGAGCTTGTGTCTCAGAGACTAACTGAATGTGTAATACTGCGTTTAAAAGTGAATGGAGTTGTGTGTTTGTTTATTTGTCATTGATTGAGCTTGACCCCCTGCATGCATGCAGATGGGATGGCCCACTTCGAACACTCTGAGAGGGGTGGGCGGCCGGCTCAATGGAGGAGGAGGCAGCAGAGGTGGAGCGGTGCAGATCACACTCATAATGATAACAGGTGAACATGTCAGAATATCCTTTTTTTAAATATATATTTAGCTGAAAATATAGAACATGATATGATTGAATTATAGATTGTATAGATATATTACATGATGAGCAGGGGTTTACATCAGTGGTTATGTTTTAATATGTATGTGTATATATATATATATACGTGTATATATATATATATATATACGTGTATATATATATATATACGTGTATATATATATATATATATATACG
>CAIGQW010053273.1:6062382-6072447 GCA_903798125.1 Danio choprae | reverse complement strand
TATATATATATAAATCATTACATTGTATAATTCAAAAGTTAAGTAAAATAAAAGTAAAAACATTTACCTTTTTAAGTTTGTTAAATTACGCTACATATATAAATATAACTGTACAAAACAAAGCGGACAAGCTGAATAAAAATGCACATTCACTCTTTGCCTGTAGGTGGCACTTATCGAACAACAGTGTTCTATTGGTTAGTGCAGTGAATGAACCGTCTGCGTTGGTATTTGGCATGATTATTCAGAGATAATCTAAACAGTGGTTCCTCTTATAGATACTTTAATAGAACCTCCCAATCAATATTTGTTTAAATTCATGCAGAACAATTTGTTCATGGCTGCTCAGCCATTCCTGTGTGGCATTGGAGTTGCCAGTTCAGTATGTCTACGTCTGAGTTCAGTCATTGGCCTCTGTTAATGCTCTATTAACACACTGTCTACTATTAAATCATTGCAGTGTGGTTTGTATGCAAGAACAAAACCAAGATC
Organism: Danio choprae; assembly: GCA_903798125.1. Lineage (NCBI taxonomy): Eukaryota > Metazoa > Chordata > Actinopteri > Cypriniformes > Danionidae > Danio > Danio choprae. The sequence goes on along the minus strand of CAIGQW010053273.1, from coordinate 6,071,955 downwards.
AGCTGAATTGATACAAACAAATGAAAATGTGATTGCAGATCATGTTTTCAGAGCAGAAACAGCTGATTACAATTTCTGTCTGCATACCAGATTGGTGTATCTCTAGAATAAATACTGTACATAATAGTTTCACCAGTGATGTGCGAGTAGAATTTGAGTTTAATGACAGCAGGGATGCGGAGATGTAGTGTGAGGCAGATGAAAGTGAAGCGGTTTAAGAGGGTTAGACAAAGTCAGCAGATGCCTGCCGGGCAGTTTTGAAGTGTCTCCCACAGGTCTAGGTGGGTCACTGCACTGGTTAGACCACAACATCCGTTACACTGTGTGTGTTTAGATGGCCGTGCTACAAGCTCTGTCTTCAGGTGTGTTTGTTCAAGGATACACATTGCTGTGCACCAGTGCGGTCAGTCGAAGAGCCAGCATTTGTTGTCTGAAGCAGCTGTAATAGATTGTATGTGAGAAGGAGAGAGAGTTAGCTGCTGTATCCACTGTTGAAGAAGAATCGTTTATTTTTGCTGTTGTATTCATTGACTGTTTTACATTTACTTTAGCTGAATAAATTGTTGTAGATAATGTTTTGAATATTATCACCAATGGACAAACAGGTGGTTCTACCTCATCTCGTTTGAATGAGCTAGAAGATTACATGTTAGACCAAACAAGATGCTGCAAAAGCCACCAAGTCAACTTGTAAATAAATAGCATACTTTATAGATGTCTCTGTGCATTAACTTTGGAGCATTTTTGAGTTCAAATTTAAAAAATGAGGAATAATGAATCTGAAATCACATGATGTTAAATTATGTTTGCTTTTAAGCAATGGTGTATGTAACAAACACAACTGTTTAAACACATAAAAATATAAATAAAACAATAAAAATAAGCAATAAAAATAATATCATAGATAGAACGTTGTTTTTTGGAGCAAAAAACTATTTTGGCTTGAAAAAATGAATACTTATCCATGTTAATGAGCCAACTCCTTGTTATAGTACTTATTAAGCAAAATTTTTTACACTAATTGTTTGCAGGAATTTAATTATTCGGCCTCAGTGGTCATTTAAGAGGATGTGTTCAAATAGAGCGAATGTCAGTGTCTTCCTCTTTCTTTCTTCTCTTTTGTTATTAATCCACTACTTTGTCTGTCATCTTTCCATGTTCTCTTCTCTGTCTTTTCCCTTTCTCTTTCTCAATTTCCTGATTGGATGAACTTGTGCTCTGTGTTGTTTCTCCCACTCTGCCTATCCCATAATACCCTTGGAAAGGGGTGGAGCATCTTGTGCATTACTTCCGCGACACAGCGTGGTACAGTAACCTCTACTAAATGCTTCAACCTTTGCATGCGCATGGTCATGTGAAATAAATGACCAATGCATGCTTGTTTGAACCTATTTTTTATTTCTCAAGCATGGATTCATTTCATTCACACTTATGTTTCTAAAAAGAAAAACACAGTTGCCATGAGAATTTTTTTTTTCTTCTTCCCCAAAACACCTGTATAAAATCCTAATGTTTCTTCTCATCTTTGTCTTCATGGGCTATGACTGCTGTGCTTGTGTCAAGTCATTCTTTGCACTGATGGAGCTGCAGTGTTTACTGGTGTTTCTGAGAGACCCGATGCTTCTCACCACCCATTCCCAGAGACTTTATTCAAACAGTCATCAGTCTGCACAGGTGGACCAGGGTTTTACTATCTCAAACACACGCAAGCAGGGAATTAGCCTACGGTGCAGTTGTCCTTGGTCCTGTGACTGCACAGAGAGACACCGAACAGTTTTAGAGGACAATTAAAATAAAATGATCTGATAACGCCTCCGGGATTCACATTATAACCTTCATTTCTACAATCCCAGGATATTAAAAACCCCTCTATTATCAGAATGGCCACATTTCATCAGCCAAATCTTTAAAATAAGACGAATGACTGAATTAAAGTCAGATTTTATTACAGCTCTTTCTGTTGTAATACCCAGCAATCGTCTTTTGAATGTTATCTAGTTTCAGAGGCATTTGATTTGACCTGCTTTTCTTTACGATCTTAATGCTTTTTTGGGGCCTCAGTAGTAGTTTTTTCTTCTTTTTTTTTCTTGAGACCAAATTGCATTTTAATTAAGGTTTTTTTTTTTCCAAGAGTAAATAAGAATGTTTGTTTTTAATTTGTGCTAATAGCTGTAAATTATTAGGCATGTAATGGATCATACAGTAATTGATCTGTGATTCATACTTCATTATCACAAAATTACAAGCAATTTTAAACCAAAAAACTACCAAAGAGAACTGTGCAGAAAGCACTTTGAATAACTAAATAAATTAGGTTTTTTAAGTTTTCTAGGGCTTGTAGAGACCAGTAGAGGTAAAATATTTTCAAATATCCTTCTGGTCAGTATTCTCAGTTACACAGTCAGTTGTAAATGAATGTAAATGTTTAAAGGGTTAAATAACTCATTTGTATCGGTATATTGGATCCATGAATTAACTCCTAAAGGTTCCGTGAAGTGCTTCGAAATGTGCATTTTTATTCAATGTTTGACGTAATTTCAACTGAGACACGAAGAGAGGGTGGAACATAGAGCAGCTCCTCCCCTTTTTAAATAACAGCCAATAACATTTTGTTTTTTCACCACTCTGCCAGCGAGAGAGGTTGATCTCAAGCACATCGAATGTGAAGCTTCTTAAAGGGGTGAGGCATGACAGATACTAGAGAGAATTTGATTGGTCACGAAGTATGAGGTGACATGAATAAAACCATTGATCGATTTAGGCAGAAGTGACAAACTGCAAGCTTTACATGTTTATATCAATTTTATATCTGATAATTTTGTCACTGTTTTGGAGCACACTACTGTAGCTTATAGATATCCTAAAAACTAAAAATACTGATACTAACATCTAAAAAACTTTTTCATTTTAATTTCATGGAACCTTTAAACTTACCACAGCTGTTAATCCTACAAGATGGAAAATCCCTCACTTTCTTGACTTTTGTGACATTAATAAGGATAAATCTGTACTTAATTTATACAGTGTAGATTATTCTGTGTTGTTTTACATTTCATTAGTCTTGTAGGTCTCTGAATACTAGATATATTTGAAATTCTACTACAGTTTTAATTATTGCTTCTATTGCTAGTCTATAGCTGACTGTTTACTAGTCTTTAATGCTTGAAATGCACATTATTAGTTGTTTGTCAGTGATCGTAGAGGCTTGATGAGGAAAGACAATATTTTTTACCCCACTAAAAAGATCACTGATGGAAAAACTAATATGATATGAACCTTGAGCGTTGTGATTCAATATACCCCTAGAAATTACGCAACTATAATGCAACTATAGGAAAGCTTGAATTCATACAGTATTATTCATACAAAAAAACTGCAAAGAATTAATGATTTATTATAGTCTTTTGCTTCTAATATGGATTCTGTTTAGAGCTTATTATTTTTTAAGCCTGTAGGGCAAAAGTTTCAGATTTTCTTTTATGCCACCATCAAAAAATATATATAAATTTTACATGGAACTTTTTTACAGGAAAAAAGTTAAATAATTAGTTAAGTAGTTAACTTGCAATAATAGCAGCATACTATGCAACTATTCTGCAACAACTTTAAAAGCTATCAAGGCATGTTCTGTTTTAGAAACAAAAGTATGCTGATTTATGTTCGTGTTTTAACCATCCTGCAATGTTGGCACATTGTCATTCGTAGTGGCACCGAAACCTTATGCAGACAAATTTAAATGCAAGTCATACAGAGACGTATAAACTTGTAAATTATCCATTAATGTAAACATAGTAGCTTAAAGTGTCCTCTATTTTTCACGTGAAACACTCTTCCACAGCCCTGTTCTTTAAAGACTCAATCTATAACCTCTGGCCTCATTCTAATGGAAGGCTGTCAGGTACTCATACAGAAATCCTTTTATACCATTTAGACCACAAATTAGACCACCTTTTATACCACAAAGATTTTAAATTATTCCACAAAGACTCAGCATGTAGTCAATTTGAGATCTTTGTTTTTCATTTTATTGTCTAGTTGCTGTTATTTGTTGTTCTGCATGTTTGTATTGTTTTGATTTTATGTTCCTAATATTGTATCATAAAACACATTATTTTCAGCTCTAAATTCTAATTAGAAGCCGATATACACACACCTGTGATGAATTTTGTATTCTTCTATGTTGCTTGGCAACCCCCAAACTGCCTAGAGTCAGTATAATGAACTGTATTACTTGGCAGAAGAATTGTTTATCGTGTGCAAATTGTTTATTGAACTTTGGTGTCATTTATCACAATGCTGTTGCTGCCATTTAATAAAGCTGTGAGGCCGTTCATTAGAGGAATTTTACCACAGTTAAGGTTATTCATATTGTATCTAAAACCTGCTTTAACACCTGTTATTTTTGACCAGTTTTTAAAAATGCTAGCCAAGTTGGCGTAGTTAAGCTGTGATGTGGAGGGAGGAGAGAAGTACACTTAACACAACACTGTCTTTAGATAGAGTTTTATTTGCCACTCACTGAGTTGAAAGCAAAAGCATCAAAGCTTTCCACAAAATGCACACTGATACATTATTGCACAGACCATAATGAACATTTATTCTACACCGATTACTGTGGGTATTTGCCTCCACGTAACCTGTGAAGTCAGTACGATATAGATTTAAACCCAGAAGCACAAAAAAATAGCACAAAAAATAGCACAAAAAAAACCTTCTATAATTACAATTAATGGCTGCTAATGTTTGTTAGAAAATCATCTTAAGCATATAAAATTGCTCTTAAAGTGATTTGATGGACTTTTGCTCTTATATCATTTCAGGAACAGTATTAGGAAGTAAGATGATTATGCTGCATAATATATATTGAACAAAACTGTTCAATATATACTTTACATTATATACAATATATACATTGTCAAACATTTTTAGACGTACATTAATGGCATAAATTAAACAGCTGGTTAATATAAATGTTATTCATTTTATTCTTTTAATTATTCTAAAACATTTTCTCATGAACACAAAGTGATTCTAGATTTAAAAAAAATATTTGGCCATTTCTGATGAGAAGGCTTCAATTTGGCCTTGTCCAGAAACTGGGAAAGGATGAGATGTTATGCAAATAGATACTGTAGTCTAGGGAATTTGTCTCTTAAATGACGTCAGTCACAGACAGTGTGAATGGAGCTGTATAGGGTTTATAAGGTTACAGTTCATGAGACTCGCCTGTTCTGACTAAGAGCCAGAAGTGAATGCATTATGGATGTGTTATCTGCAGGTGTCCGCATCCGTCTCTACACCCCAGAGGTTTTGTGACGTCATTTTGAGGATGCGACTGTCTGACTGTCTCACGCTACTAAATTTGCTGACAAACACAATTGCACTCATGCACCAAGCCCCGCTCGCACTCTTTTATTCCCTTGTATCCGCTGTGCAGTCATTTTCACTATTCTGAGAAACGACCATGTTGTTGTTTTTCAGCTGTTGTTTTTTCGGCTCTCTCCAGTGGTGTTTTAAATTGTAATGCTTACATCTCTCTCATTCTGGCATTTTCTCAGCCCTGTGTGGTCGGGCATGTGATAAAATTGTTTTGTGATGGTATCTGGAGATAATACACATCTTACAAATGGTCTCTGACTGAATAGAAATGTGACATGCTGTATTAAAACCACTGCTGGCCAGTAGGGGGGGCTGTGGTTTAAGTACAATTGGGCTTTTCACGAGAAACAGCATATGATGAAAGAAATGAGTGAATGAGAATGAAAGCAGGACTTGTGCCGCTGTCATGGTGCACAGTTGCGTTTACTGAAACTTACCTCTATACTTGCTCATTCATTCGAAACCACCCTATTACAGTCACACTCTGTGCGGAACTGAGCAGCTCACTGACCACATATAACTCAAAACACGTTGGCTGTGTTTACAGAGCAGCAATATCACTTGTCAGTGCTTTTTTTTAGAAAACAACCACAGCAACAACAACAAATGCTCACCAGGCTCATGCAATTTTTGGAATTGAGAATTCGGCTCGCTCTTCAGTTCACAAGTGTGAATGTGATCTGGCTATCTTCTACAAGATATTGGATTATGATTTACAGGAAGATGAATTTACGGAATTTTAAAAATGCCACATTCAGGTAGTTTTTTTTGCACTAATGTATAAACTGAACAGTTGATGTAAACGTTTTTTTAAGTCTCATGAAAAACTTCAAATGATCTTTTAATAGGTTTAGATGGTAGTTTTATATTTCCGCCTTTGATTATGTAATTGGCAATGCATACAGTACCAATGTCCTTTTGTCAGATATGTCTTTTTCTTTAAACCAACGTTTATGTTGTGATTATGTTGGTTTGGTCCTGCTTAAAATGTGTTAAATGAGACTTGTAAAATGTCAGTACCAAGGGTGCTGAAAAGTGAATGAGCTCTGTGGCTCTATTAGAAATAAATTAACACAAGTGATGCATTATAGGAAATGAAGTGTTTGTCACATTGGAATACAACATGTATTTATTAATTTATTATGAAGTAACAAAATCTAATACAAACAACACACTTTTCTATAGAGGGCTTTTTAAAAACTAATCTACAAAAAAAAGATTATTGTTCATTTTTTAGTTTATTGGGTTTAAAATTCATAAAAGGGTAAAAAAAAAAAAAAGAAGTGAAATCTGAATTTGAAAAGTTCTCAATGCATTTCTGAATCGTGTCTTGGTTTAAGCACAGTTTAGTTTTGACTGAAGTGTGAACTTTGATACTTGCAATCTGCTCTGAACTGGACGAGTGAACAAAGATTGCTCTTAGTAAAAAATGCCGCTGTTAATTAAGATTTGATTTGAAATTTCATTTCAAGTCTTCTCTTAAATTGGCCAAAACTGCAATGTTGTGGAAGTGTGCTTCTCATTTTCTCACATATTTCAAAAGCTGATACTTTTTGTAAATCGAATTTCAGTTCAAAATGCTGATCATAGCCTCTGATCGCAGATCATTGATTTCACACTTGTTTATTATGTAATTAATCTTGTGTTTCGTCTTCCACAGCCTCAAATACTTCAGCCCATCTGTCACATCCCCAACGAGCCCCTCATCCAGGGAAGACTAGCAAGAACAGTCCCCACCGGGGGCCGCAGTGATGCCTGCGCCGAAGGTGAATCGCCACCCACACCCCGTGTTCCAGCCCCCTGTGCCGATCCAATTCTGCCTCCTGCTAGAGACCCTCGCGTGGAGTCAAAATCTCTGCCTGACCCAGAGGAGATGAGTCGGTTGCTTAGCACCCACCTTCGCATACAAGACAACAATGAGAGTGACTCACCGGGGGCTGGAGAACAGATTGCGAGACCGACCCCAGAAAGCCATCAAAACAAACTGCTGCAAACACCTCACCCCCTGTCCCTCTTCAGCCCTCGTGTCCTGCAGCCTCCACGTCTACACAGACAGGTAACTCTCTCTGCTCTGCCTGTAGGGGGCTGTAGTGGGTCAAACCCCAAACCTAGACTCTTAGTGAACTACAAGGCTCAGCAACAGCTTCCTCCTCCTCCTCCGTCCAGAGGTTTGCCATGCTTCAGTGCAGAGAACCACATCATACTGCACGTGGCCAGGAGAGAGGCTAACCCAGAACACAACTCTTCAGTATCGCTTGGTATCACAAGACTTGCAAAGCCAAAGATCCACTGAGTATCAGCTGCAGCCATAGACACTGATAAGGCTACCTCCCTAAACGCATGAAAGTTAACACATGCGGCTTGCACTAGATGGTGTTTTTAGTGGCTAGACAACATTTTAAGCTAAAGCAGCTACGTTTTGCTTCTAACTATGCAAAAAAAGTGTCACAATCAGTGCTTTTGTTGCACAGAAACATTCAACTTAAAAGTCATTGATCTTCATTCCACTTAGAAACCTTCACCACTCATCATCCATATTCACTCTAATGAATTGACAAATGAAGATGGACAGAAATTCAGGCTCAAAAGCAGAGAAAACAGCCAATGAAAAGCAGCAGATTAGTCTTTGTTTTATTGATGCTAAACAAACGTCAAAGACAACGTGTGTGCAGTGCCATTGACTGCCTGTGGAGCTTATTTGAGACCCTCATTGTCTGGATGTTTTCCCATGCGCCGTGCCCTCTGAACGCCCACTCATTTAGTGGGTGAATCTGACATTTACATCACCGACCTCCTGAGGTTTTACTGCAAAACGCATATTATTGTCTACACAGCCTCCTAGAGCTTGTCTTAAGGATGGAGTGAGTCAGTACATCACATGACTCAAGTCTCCTCTTCAATTTTCACAGGAAAAGCTGTCATTCTGCTGTGATTTGGTGTGTTTGTGTATTAGTTCATGCTTCATTTCACATCCACGTCTGAGTTCACCACATAAACCAGTCCAGGCTCTTGGTTATTGTTTTTCCCCCTCTTTCGTGCATCTTGGTTGTCAGTGCAACAAGTCTCTATGACCTACAGCCACAGTGTTTTGGCAGGAGAGCACACATTTTGCTGTCTGTGCTTTCTTTATTTTCACCTTGGCTTCAGTCGTGATCAGCAGATTTCCATTTGAATTAAGCTCATGCCTCCTGTATCAACAAGGTTCTTTTTCTTGATTATGGATTATGGCATGCTCAAGAGTTTTAACTTTCTTTTTCACGTCCCATTAGCTGCGTACAGAACTGTTATGATGCTTTTTAATTATTTATACGCTATAAATATGTTTACAGTTAAAATGCCTTTATTAAGCTGTTCGGTCTGTTTTACTTCTGCAGGAACATTTTTGCCTTGTCTTTGGCCCAGAAATACTCTTGCTGAGAAACTTTAAATGTGCAAAAAGTACACACTTGATGAAGTTCTTAGTTTTTTGGTAATGTTGTTGCACTAACTTGGTTTTGGCTCTGCGAGACATCAATTATTAAAGACACAAAGTAACATTTTTTGTTAAATTTCTGAAGATAGATGCATTGGACTGTTTGTCCAGTGCAAGTTGCTTTTGATGTCCATATTGGCCACAGTAGATGTTTTCTTGGATATTCGAGATGTTTTTCCCTTGGCGAAAGTTTTTCAGATAACTCAGAATGTTGGTCAAAAATGAGAGTTTTTGTGATTTTGGCATGCCTTGATACATAATACATACTAATACACAAATATACAACAAGATCAACTGCATGGAAGCACATACATTTTCCATACTATGATTTCAATTCCCCCTTAGCGCTTATGTGCAATATGCAGTATATGTATCAGAGTGCATGTACTTATCAGTATATGCAGGAACTTCACCCTATAGTTCCCCACAGATGTTCAGCCTGAAATGAAAATGATTTGCTGCCATCTTCCCACCACATGGGTTTGGGGTTTTACACCGCAATCTCACGTGGGCCACATACTTCTAGACACACCTTAAGCAGAGGCAGAGATGGGCAGCCATGTCTAAAACCAACTAAAGAAAATCAATAGAAGAAGGATATTTGTGTGTGTGTGTGTGTGTGTGTGTGTGTGTGTGTGTGTGTGTGTGTGTGTGTGTGTGTGTGTGTGTGTGTGTTCGTGTGTGTGTGTGTGTGTGTGTGTGTGTGTGTGTGTGTGTGTGTG
>CAIGQW010053273.1:6040868-6061982 GCA_903798125.1 Danio choprae | reverse complement strand
TGTGTGTGTGTGTGTGTGTGTGTGTGTGTGTGTGTGTGTGTGTGTCGTTCACTCTCACCCAGCTCTGTGGTTATACTAAGCAGAAAATCAATGGAGGGCTTGTTTTGTAATGCTCTGGAGACACTTTGTTTGTGTTTCTCTCTCACTTTCTGTCTCTCATTGTGGCCATGTACGTGTGCAGGAGGAGAGGTCCCACTGTAGTCTTGCTAATTCAAAGTCACAGAAGTACATTGATTCTGTCCGTCATGGGCAAAGGTGAATCGCTTGTGTCAATGAGGTGCCCGTTTACAGCCAGGAGCATCTTCTCTTTCATTCGTCTATTGATAAGGCAAAAAAAAATGTAACGTCCCTAAAGGGATGGTTCAATTGGAATAATAATAAAAAAAACTACTAAAAAATTGTATTTGAAAATTATTATCCTTCTGTCTTTTTACAAAATGTCTTTGCCAATGCAAGGATAGTAGAAAAAAAAGATTAAAAGTTAAACAGCATGTTTTGGATCACATAAACATTCACTGAATAAAGAAAATGTTTTTGATATAAAATGTTGAAATTACTGTTCATGCAGTAAAAAAGCTCTCAAGAATATCTGCAGACACACACATGACTAACAAAAAACTGGCAATGTGCTGCTGTGTGAAAACCTTTCATCAAAAACAAGTTAAAAGCACCATTAAAACATTAGTTGTCAGTTTTCCAAATAACTAAAATAAATGCACTCATACAAAGACCTGGTACTGTTGTATAAAATACATTTATGACTTGCTGCCCATGTTTCCTTTTCAACTCAGTTCATTTTTACCTATACTAGCATGAAAGTGTTTAAAGAAAAAAGGCACTTGCCATCCTTTAAAAAAAAAGAAATGTATATATTTTTCCATATACTTCATGTCTTGCCATGTTTTTTCACCTGTTGTGACCCCATTGTGTGTGGCATTGTCAGAAAGCTACCACTGCTCCATTATAGCTTCATGAAAGTAACAGCTGCCAACCTGTTTGTGTGGACAGAAAAGATGTGTACTAACAGAGGAATGAATTCAAGCACTTTAAATGACCCGTTTCAACCTCCATGATGGAGAGACTGTGTTTATTTTTTTGTTGTTTTTTGGACCTGATCTGTTTGATTTGCTGTCATTTTTATTGTGGCAACTTCTTTTTTGTGTGTGTCTTAACGTTTTGTCCCTGTGTGCCCTGGTTCAGTGGAAGGTGTAAGACTTTAATAAAGCGAAGAAAAATGATTCATGCTTTCTGATGAATTTTTCCTTTATCAGAGAATTCATTTGTGTGTCTTATTGCAGCTGTATCCAGCCACATTTTACACTCTGCAGTATTTCTCTGCAGATCCTAATGCATTGTATTCAGAGCTGCTTTATGCCAACCTGTTCATTATACTGTAAATCCCCACATTGCGGAAGAATTGTCTAATATTCTCGGAGTTGTGTCCCAACAACCGTGTGTATAAACAGCCTTGACAATATAAAGATAAATAAGCCCTGAACTTCAGCACTAAAGAAAGGTTTCAGCATTGTTTTTCCAACCTTAGATGGGTATACAAAGAAATGAAATGATATTTCTTCAATTTTATTTTGCAGTTACAGCCGAGACATTGTGAACAGTCTATAGTTACTTTTTACCACAAGTAAAAAAATAACTATAATTCTGCAGTTCTAACAAGAAAAGTTTGTCTTGACAAACTTCTGTGTTGATTTTGAAGATGTTTTAGTTGCTGTTACGTTGACAAACAGTTCTTAGATTTTTACAGGGTATTAAAGGTTTGATGGCAGCATTTCAAGTCAGTCCCAGAGGCAATCTTGGAGATGTGTACAATGTAAAAAGCATCACAGATTAATAAAGACTGCCTGTAGGTCATGATTCAAGTGTGTCTGACAACCTTTAATGCTGATCATTTAGCTGTACGGTTTAGCACAGTGACTTTTTATTGAAATTTATGTATTGTCTGGGTTGGTAGTTATGTTACAGAAACGAATATAATGAGCTTGTACCTTTTCTGTTTATTTTAATAGTTATATTTGTTATTCAACACACATGTCCAATTATTTAAAGTCATGGAACTTATTAAATTCAACAGCATTTTACTTAAGAAATGAATTGTAGATAGTAAAATGACAATTTTAGGAATGCATTGTTTTTGTCCTCTGACACATTTTGTTGTCATGGTCATGGTCAATTAAAATTCTTCATTGCTATGACAGATTTCCTTTAATTGCAGGAGTCTAAAAAAGTGTTGATTACAAATAAAGTGTTGAATAAAGGAATGCAGCCTGTATAATCAATCAGAATATTTTATTTTCACTTTAATCTATGTGTTGTTAATATATTAAAACAAAAACTAATATTGAACCCAACCTGTTTAGATAGAATTTATGTTTGATTCTATTGAAGACACTTTGAGTTTCTTTGTGTCATGATTTGACTATCTTGTTATAGTGAAGTGAACCACAAATCAGCTTTGCAAATAAAGTTCATGTGTTTACAGTGTGTCGTCAAATTGCAAGAATGCAGAGGCTTACAAAAGAATGAGCATCACATGTACTTTGATATTTCACACAGACATGGGTAACATTTATATGTACGTAAACACACACAGAGACACACAAACACACAGCATTTTAGCACTGGTCAGTTTCTCATGCCATGTAAAGCGTAAACAATTCAGTCTCTGATTTTTGAAAATGCACTCCAACTCTATGGAAATAAGGGTGTGTTGTTGTGAAGAAGTCGTTGAGTGGAAGGTGACAACATAATGCTAATTGGGCATGTCCTCACCTCTTTAAATGTTGATGCTAGTGAATATGACAACACACACACACACACACAAACTTCTGTATGCCAACTATCTATATATTTCTGCCACTGCCTCGTCAGATGTAATCCAGTAAAACTAACATGATATCAAAATGTAAGTTAACACTGCAATCCCTTGTTGTTGCTGTCCTTCAGTTAACTATTTCAAATCAGATTTCAGATCAGATGCACAAATAATCAGATTTGGACCGACAGTCTGAAGAATGTAAATTGACAGACAGACAGATGGTGTTTCTGTTACCATGTGGTTGCCATGGTATTTCCAGACCGTATAGATAGATAGATGGATAGATAGAAATAAAGACATGTGCTTTTGTCTGTCTCAGATGTCTCACTGCTGTCAGCCTGTATCTACTCTCAGGGTGTTGATGATGGTGTGAAGATTCGCTGAAGGGCAGAGATTCAGAGACGCCGCGCTGCTTCCAGCGACTCATTCTCGTTTCTCAGTGCACTGAACTGAAGATGCTCCGTCCTCCAATTCCCTGCAGCGCTTCAGGGCTATACGCTACTGCTTTTGACATACAGCCTGATTCTTCTGCTGGGAACTGCCTCTGCATCCCCCATTGGAAAAAGTTAGAGACTTTTATTTTTTATATACATTTTTTTTTTAGGTGAAATAGGTGAAAGGTTTTTTTCTTTTGATCAACTGGGAAGTGTCAGAGGGCCCTGCTTAGGTGAGATTGGGCTGCTCGATCAACCATTAAGAGTGTGTATATGTGCGTTTGAAGTGTATTTGACTTTGAAGTTGAGACTAGGATGGTTAACTTCAAGTACGACACTGATTGCTATTGTTGCACAGATCGGAATTGAATGTATGGCTCATGTGGAGTCGTGCCAAGCAAAGTGTTGACCTTCTGACCACATCTGCCCCTCCAATTGTGTACTCTAGAGGTCAAGAAAGTTGATGGGTGTCTTTGCAGTCAGTACTCAGTCTGTCTAATAGTCTCTTGACTGGATAAATTGTATAAGTGTGGGTATGTGTGTGAGAGAGAGACAAAGAAAGAGAGATTGGAGAAAGCAGTGTGAAAGAAATGAATTACATAATTGTTGTCTGTGATTATCCGGACCTCTGGAGCGTGTTTGTTTTTCTGCATGTTCATTTGTTTACTTCAGTCCAAAACAATGGCACTGGCTGTATTTTAATTTCCCAGTAATAAAGCTCTGCAGAGAGGAACGTTTGGAAGATTGAGGAGAGAAAAGGAACAACACTAGCTGGATTTCCATCACCATGTTAATGCACATTTTGAAGTATCGCATGAGAAACAAGTAATGGAAACAGCACATTTCGATTAAAAATGCCTTTAAAAGTTTTTAGGTTTGCTTGAGGTGGTTTTGAACTTGTGAGAAATAGGTTTAATGCGAGTAATGAGAGATTGAATAAACGCTGACGTACTGTAGCAAACATTACACTCACATGACTAATCAGCTGTTTCCTGAAACGTTGTCTCTTAGTAGCCTACAAAGACCATCTTAACTAAAGGTATATAATTTCTAGACATGTTTCCCAAACTATAGTAGTCAACATTTGAAGTGGATCAAAACCTTTCATCACAATTGTCCTAAAATTATTGAACAACACCCATTCTTTTCTTTGGACAGTTTTGAAAAACTTTTTTAATCCACTTAAAATTCTGTCTACTGTACACCTTAAAGCAGGGGTCACCAATCTCGGTCCTGGAGGGCCGGTGTCCCTGCAGGGTTTAGCTCCAACTTGCCTCAACACACCTGCCTGGGTGTTTGAAGTATACCTAGTAAGACCTTGATTAGCTTGTTCAGGTGTGTTTAAATAGGGTTGGAGCTAATATCGGCAGGACACCGGCCCTCCAGGAACAAGTTTAGTGACCACTGCCTTAAAGAGACTGAATAAGGTATTCTAATGTGCAACTTCATGAGGTGCTGTCCATACTGTGGTGCTGAATTCTTTGATATGGATTGTGGAACTGTTTAATCCATCTTGCAACTTTTTTTTAACATTTTGTATATGATTTTTGCTCATCAGGGAGTTGTTATTAATATGCAGAGTATTCGCTTTTAAATGAGGATAATGTTCAATTTTACTGTCAATGCCCTCAACAGGTTCTCTGTGAAAGGGTAGAATATTTTACAGGATAAGATACAGTATTTAGCAATAAGTTCAGCATCTGTTAAGCAAAAAGGGGTTTTCAGTTTTACAACACTGTAAAATAAGGGTTTAAGGCCAAAATGCTTGCATTAATCCAACAGGCAGCCCAAGCAACACATCAAATGTAAATTGTTTAGCAAAAAAAAGTTCAGAGCTGACTGCTCCGTTATTTTCAACAAAGTTAGATTAGCAATATTAAAAATTATTATTATAATATATATATTCATTCATTCATTTTCATTTCGGCTTAGTCCCTTTATTAATCTGGGGTCGCCACAGCGGAATGAACCGCCAACTTATCCAGCATATGTTTTACGCAGCGGATGCCCTTCCAGCTGCAACCCATCTCTGGGAAACATCCATACACACCCATTCACACTCATACACTACGGACAATTTAGCTTACCCAATTCACCTATACCGCATGTCTTTGGACTTGTGGGGGAAACCGGAGCACCCGGAGGAAACCCACGCCAACACAGGGAGAACATGCAAACTCCACACAGAAACGCCAACTGGCGAGGCTCGAACCAGCGACCAGCGACCTTCTTGCTGTGAGGCGAACGTGCTACCCACTGCGCCACTGTGAGGCCCATAATATATATATTTTTAATTAATTAATTAATTAATAATAATAATAATAATAATAATAATAATTATTATTATTATTATTATTATTATTATTATTATTGCAACTTCTGTCAAGGTAATCCTGAGGAAGTTAAATATTAAATATATACAGTATAAATGGGTCCACCTTCTTTTGATTTAGTGCTGTACTGCTGCCACCAAACTTCCAATCAAAATCATTTCCTTTAAATAAACCCAGAAGCTTAACAATCATCAGTGTAATGTCAAGTTTAGTCTTTGCAGGGCAGCTTTTCAATTAGCCTAATTAAACACTGGGTGTGTTACAACGTAAAGAGTTAGATTCATATAGACTTGGATGTAAAGCACAGTGGTGGCCATTAGTGAAGTGTACTGTCAATAGTAAAAAAGGTAAAGCCTAGTGTGGTCCAGACCAACCTTATGAAGGTTTGACTTACAGAAGGTATGCTTTACTGAGAATATTTTGGGAAAAATGCATAGTAATGATAAGGTGCAACTTACAATTTAAGAACTGTATAGCCTAAAAGGATAGTTTACCTAAACATTTATTAGTGTCCTTATTTACTCATCCGTCACTTGTTCAAAACATATTTGAGTTATTTTCTTCTGTTGAACGCAAAAGAAGAGGTTTTGAAAAAAGCTTATTGCACTTGTGGCACCCATTGACTTTCATTGTATTTGTTTTTCTATGAAAGTCGATGGGTACCAACAACCAGCATTATTTAAAATCTCTTTCTTTGTGAAGAAAAGAAGAATGAAACTCATAAAGGTTTAAAACTACACAAGGGAGTGTAAATGATGAGGTAATTTTCATTTTGGGGTGAACTATCCCTTTAAGAAGGTTTTATTAAACATACAAAAAGCTTTTTTGCTGCTTGTTCAAACTACTTGTTTAAAATGAACTAAAACATCAACATTCTTGAGATTTGTTTGGGATCACTACATTTTTTATGTTCAATCCACTTAAATTTGTAAAAAAACAACAACTTTACGTTAACTTAATAATTTTTTGTTGGTGCAACTGTGAACCAAGCACTTTTTTACAGTGTGTTTCATTTTGTATACAGCATGAATTAGTCAATAGCAGAATGGTGAGGGATTTTTTTGTTTTTTTTGTCCACGTGCACTCATAAATATTCAAAAATACAATGCGTATCGGCTTGCTTGAAGGCTGTCCTGTCCTGTCTTAGAAAAGAGGAACACAAGAACAGTATCAAGCACTCAGACATGCCCCTCTTGAACCTCTGTTCTTCATCACCATGCAATCACTGGAGTGAGCACTTAAACCCATCATACATGCTGCACAGAGGTCAGACAGCACTCACAGCTCGGTGTTCAATGCTCATTCAACAGGGTTTTGCTGTCCTGCAAACACTCTCAAGGAGGTCAACATGAGCAAAGCTTTTTTTTATATAAACCTCATAAAGCCTGTAGCCCTTTTCACACCTTACGATGTCCATTTTAAAGGGTTATAACATTTAAAAAAAAAAATTCCACAGATCAGATGCTGAGCCAAGTAGAAAACATGTTTTTGAAGAAGCTTTTGTAAAGGCACATGATAATGGACTGCATGCACTGAAGCTAAATTTGTTTGTCAGTTCACCTTTTAGTGTTTAATCCTGTTGTGTACACATGCAGTTCAGTAGGTTCATGGGAGTGACAGTCTCATTCAACAAGCAAATTAACTGCTGAAAAATTCAGAAGGTGACAACCGCAGTTACAAAACTTTCATGAGGTGTCTACACAATC
Organism: Danio choprae; assembly: GCA_903798125.1. Lineage (NCBI taxonomy): Eukaryota > Metazoa > Chordata > Actinopteri > Cypriniformes > Danionidae > Danio > Danio choprae. The sequence goes on along the minus strand of CAIGQW010053273.1, from coordinate 6,054,676 downwards.
TTAATGGCAACAGCTATTTGTTAAACTTTTACTTCTGTACTATGTGAGCTGAGTAGATTGTATTTATATAATATAAGACAAAAGTTGCTTATACAGCAGTGATATTAAAGTATTCAGGTACATAAAGAGGCTATGTGAGTAAATTTGGGAATGGCAGTAATGCAGTTCAGGAACTGGTTAATTAATGTTGGGTCAGTTGGCATTTCTGTGTGAAGTTTGCATGTTCCCCGTGTTCGCGTGGGTTTCCTCCGGGTGCTCCGGTTTCCCCCATAAGTCCAAAGACATGCACATAGGTGAATTGGGTAATCTAAATTGTCCATAGTGTATGTGTGTGAATGAGAGTGTATGGGTGTTTCCCAGTTATGGGTTGCAGCTGGAAGGACATCCGCTGCGTAAAACATATGCTGGATAAGTTGGCAGTTCATTCTGCTGTGGCGACCCCTGATTAATAAAGGGACTAAGCCGAAAAGAAAATGAATGAATTAATATTAATAAATTTGCCAGATTATTATTAATAAAAACACCAGAAATTCGCTTTTTATTAGCAGCGTGTAAAGATGTGTGGATGTGGGAGCACACAATGACAAGGATGAGTGATATAATCTTTAAAGGTAGTTCACCCAAATTTGAAAGTGTCATCATTTACTCACCCTTGTTCAAAACCTGCTTGACTTTCTTTTCTCTGTATTTTGAAGAAAGCTGGAAACCTTTGTCCTTTGACTTTCTTTGAATTATTATTATTATTTTTTGTTATTATGGAATTCAATGGATGGTGAGTAAATAGTAATAGAAAATTTTCCTTTCTGGGTAAACTATCCCCTTAATATACAGTACATACAGTATAAACAATCCAAACAATGGGAAACAGAGCTGCAGCTACCAAAGGAAATGAGACTTAACAAGGAACGGGTAAAAATGAGGGATTAAATACACAAATACAAGGAGATAATGAACTGGGAAAAATAAACACCTGTGATGAACTGATGATTGGTGAAAACAGAACAAATGCAACCCAAAACAGAAATAAAATGTTGGTATTAAGTATGTCAAATTGTTTATTTTCTAGATTACAGTGTCTGTGCTCTATTGCTATGCTAGGTAAATTGTCTTTGAATCACTCACAAAAGCTGATGATAATGCCGGTTCTCGTTTGCAGAAAATCACATTTTATCTGATGCAAAACTAACTTGACTAAAACATATGAAAGCAAATCATAACTTTATAGTCATTCATGTTTTGCTATAATATCCAAGTCCACTGAAAATATCTTTTAATTGTATTTATTATAAAAATACTGTATGTTGAAGGTAGAGAAAAAAAGCATAAGTAATAATAAAAAATGCATTAAATTAGTTTTCCCCACACTTGACAAATATTCACAGAAATACACCATTGTGTGATGGTGTGAATATCTATTATTTCTGGCAACTTTTGAATGAACACATTCATGTTGTTTCTTACTTGCCAAGTCAAAACTTTTATTCTTAATACAGTTATTAGTCTTGACTCATTTGTTTTGCCAGATCATTACTAGAAAAAAAAAAATATAAAAATTTTATAATGAAAATACCAAAATAGCGAAACCACCTGTCCACTTTAATCACTCCATAAATCTGAGCAAACACTTAAAGAGAATGCTCTGTGATTAGTGAAGCAGCTTTTCAGGCATGAACAAAATGTAAGCCTCTCACATGTGATTTGGTTAAAATTGGCAAACGCAACCAGTCTTTGTTTGCTTTCATATTACATGGTCATAAATTGCGAATACCAACCGCATAAGGTGCCAGACCATTTGTGGTTACCACAGCTTACGCAATTACAAATTGTGACTTAAATCAAGAGTGACCAGTAGAAAAAAAGGTCTTTCATCTTGGCAGGTAGATATCGCCAACTGAGATGCAGCATCTCTTAGATTCAAAACTCTCAAGAAAAATAAATTGATCCATAAAAAAATGACAGCAGAACACAGATCAAATGCATGAGTGCATAATGAAAATTGTGGTAACTGCACAAAAAGACAAGTTTTTTTGTTATAAATTACATAATAAAATATTTTTAAAACACTTTTGATAAGACTTTTTAATGCAATCTTTTATTTCTTTAATTACAATATACTTAGTTTTGCTTTCAAGCACGGTATGTTTGAATAATAATAAAAAAAAAGACAAAACTAACTCTTCATCTTATGTAACAAAGTTAGCAATAATTCTCAATGGGACACTGACTATAACATATGGGATGTTAATGAAATGTTCAATGTACTGTATAGTATCCCAGAAATCACTTAACTTTCTTATCTGAGCTCCAGCTCTCACACTGTAAGGGGCCGTTCACACAGAATGTGTTTTTCCTTTCCAACATGCTACTTTTCTGATGTTTTTCAATTGAACATGCGTGTTTGACCACCGCTTATCACTGTCAGTTCCAAAAGCAGTGGACCAATCAGAAGAGCTTGGAGGCAGGGCAAGTATTGCAAGCTTGTTTAGAGTAGAAAGTTGGCATGACAGCTGTTTTATTTACTGTTATATCATGGCGGAAGAGGCCCTAATTGTGGCTTTGTCCAGATATCTTGAGTTATAAATCTTCAAGTGCATATCATAACATATTTTTTTCCTATTTCTAATGGCTCTGTTATTACACCACGTTCATAATATTGAGGCACATGGACCTTGCGATATGCTGTGCTTTTTTAAAACCCATTCCTGTGCGCCTCGTCTCGTGTTTGCATTTGGTGTGAATGAGTATTTAAGAGTGAATGACAATTCAGGAATGAAATTGTGTTGTTACAGTTATACAAACCCAGGATGTGTGAAACAGGCCTAACCGTATATTTCTATGCTGCTGTAACTAAGGCACTAGATCCATTATTCTCCAGAATTTTTGATATTTTCTAAAGATCATATCTGAGTCAGGAGTAATCCTATTTATAACATTTTTGTTTATCCAAGTACAGTTCAACAGGACAAGCGGATTCCCCGTAGGGATGAGACTTGCAATCTCGTGTTTACCAGCTCTAAGCTTTAACCACTGTTTTGTTCCAAATCTGTCTCAGTATAGTCCCACCTCTAAACTTGCTGTATGCATTCAGTGAAGTGCCTTGCCATGATGTTAAAAAAATACACGCAGACTGAATGTTTCTTTCTTACAGGGTGGCAGTTTGCCAGATGCCTTTGTTTTGTGGATTAGTAACCTGTGCAGTTCTAAACCAACATACTTGATGTCTAAAATATGTCGTACACGCAGCTGAGTGCTTTTGTTCATTATGAATTCAGGGTCTTTAGGAGTTCAACCCTGATGAATTTTAGAACAGCAGTTTTCAATGGTGGGTCGCAATGAAACAATGGAATGCAAGGCAAAATACAAATATGTAAATGAGAATAGCAAAATGGCATTTAAAAAAAAAACATCACGCACAGACAAGACAAAACAAAAGAGGTTTAAATGGAGAGTTCACCTACAAATAAGCATTTGCTTCTCATCCACAGGCCATCCAAGATGTAGTTGACTTATTTCTTTTTCAGCAGAACATTAAAGAAGATTTTAGCTGAAACTGGTCTTCGGTGATTCAGAAAATGCAAGCCTATCGACTGCCAGGCGTGAATTAACCTTGACTCTTAAAATTGAACATTATTTAGAATATTATTAAACTTTTAAATACAGCCTTGTCAGATTATTCTTCTTTGTTCTGAACCACAGTTATGGTCCTGATGTCTAATGTAAAGCCTGCCTTAAAGTAAAACCAGTTGAAAAATATTGATCTAGATGGCTGTCTTAGGTTTGAAACTACATATTTGAATGAGTAAATCATTTATATAGCAAATAAATATTTAAAAAGCACACAAACAACCTTCACTGCCATGTCTCATACTTTATTGATGGAGAGTTATTAATGATTACCTCTGTATTTCTGTCAGATGATCTATTTTTAATGGCTGTTTTGTCAGATTAATCCTTGACGAATCAGCCGTCATTGTTAAAGTCAGTTTGCATCAGTGTGTGATGAAACATTAATGTTCTTTTGTCCATCAGTAACCTTTGAATGAATATTTTAGTGGTTGTAAGCTCCAATCAAAAATTTGGATGAATAACAAATGATTGATGATTGTCTGCTGTGCACCTTTTCCTCTCTTTTACAGACTTAACTTGGAAACTGGGATTATTCGATGTTGTAAGGGTGTTTTTGTCAAACAAATTCATCTAGCAAATCCTTTAAGACAATAAACAATTTAGCAAAATACAATGCCAGACATGCATAGCTTGTCCAATCATAATTTTTTTTGTAAAAATAAATAAATAAATAAAACAATCAACAAGCTCTTCCTTTCAAAAAGGATACAGTGTAATATTGTATCAGCTCTAGGCATCAGCGGGATTGAAAATGACTCGTAAAAGTATAGTGAGGGTTGAAATAATACAAACACAACTGCACATCCATAACAACCGAATTTGAGAATAGATATATCTGAATCAGTGACACTATAATAACATACACAGAGGTTATGTGAGACATAATTTCTCATTCATCACTTACTAACTCATGGTTATTAAGAAGAATCAGAGGGTAATCGTATTATTCTAGCTGGGATGAGATTACTGGCTGCACAGATGAAGTTTATTTGCGCTTGCTTAGTTTGAGGGCTCTGTCACTTTAAGAGACACACAGTCTCCCTCCGGCAGTTTGCTGAGGGACGGATTCTGCTCTAGGCAAAATGAATTAAAAGAAAAAAATAAAATCACAAAACCACAGAGCACAGGTATAATCCACTACCTCGACAGAGCTGAATTGGTTTCATTCAGTGACCAAACAAGTGGAGAAAATGGTATAGTGTGAAAGAGGTGTTTTAATCAAATTTGACCCTCATGTTTCTTAACAATGCCTTGAAAACAATTTGTGATATTCAGTCATGCCCTCCATGGGTAAATACAACAACACAGATGTGAAGGGAAGCAGAACAGGAGGATGAAATCAATTCAGTGAACTGAACCCCCCAAAACATAACACCAACCCAACTTCTCAATTGAGTTTTTATGTGAAGTTCATGTTGAAGTGCACAAGAAATGAAACCCTTTGTCCTCTACTTGGCAGTTAGTTAGTCGCAGATCATTTGGGGAGCAAAATGGTATGAAAATCTGATTTGAAAGTGTTTAAATCAACAGATTTCAATCAGCATCTTCGCAGTTGTATTTACAGTTTAACTACATACAGGATATAGTCTACTCATTTTACTGGGGATGAAAAATTGACTGTTTTGCTTGGCAGGAAATCTCCTGAAATTAGTTTCAACTGAAGAGATTTTTTATTAAATTGGTGGCTGCATGGGGTGTAAATATGTGTGGGAGTTGGTTATTTATTTAAAATCACTGTTGCTGGAAACCTCTGAGGATTTGCAGTGGTGCAAATATTTAAAGAGCTCTAATTTATACAAACTGTGCAGCACTTTTCTTTACTAGTTTAAAAACATAAAACTTTGCCATTTTTCCCCACTATGTGAAGAAATGGAAAGCCAACTGCAACCATTAAATAGGATTAAGTATTACTTATTATAGAAATTGTATGGGGCAACGCAGTGGGTAGCAAGAAGGTTTCTGGTTCAAGCCTCGGCTGGGTCAGTTGACATTTATGTGTGAAGTTTGCATGTTCTCTCCGTGTTCGTGTGGGTTTCCTCCGGGTGCTCCGGTTTCCCCCACAAGTCCAAAGACATGCGCTATAGGTGAATTAGGTAAGCTAAATTGTCCGTAGTGTATGTGTGTGAATGAGAGTGTATGGGTGTTTCCCAGTGATGGGTTGCGGCTGGAAGGTCATATGCTGAATAAGCTGGTGGTTCATTCTGCTGGGGCAACTCCTAATTAATAAAGGGACTAAGCCGAAAAGAAACGAATGAATGAATGAAATTGTTTGTTGATTATGTTAGGAATCATAGTGCTGTACTATTACAGCTAATGTAAATTTGAAGATACATGACACTTACATAGTCTGGTCACAATTTTCCCCTTCCTGACAGTGCTGAAAAAGTAAAGTACTGATTATCTTGATAGTTTAACAGATTATCAGAATTTCCTCTAGTGTGAGGAGTGTGAGAGTAACTGAATCTGTTTGGAAGAATGTTGGGGACTCACAATTTTAAGATACAAATATCCAACATGTATGCATTGTAGATTGTCTTGTGGATGAAAACAATATCCAATCAGAAAATGAGTAGGCAGAAGACAGAAGCATAACAATCACAGCCGTGGCAACATCACCTACAAATCCCAACAAATTTTCTGTAAAAAGCAGTCCAAAATATAATCTTTCACCTTGCCATTGTATTATTTCATACTATTGTAATATTATACAGCAGAGCAGAGATCAAGGTCCCATAGTGCAGTTTGAAAGTGCAAATAAACATAAAATACTAATGAATTAAAAGTTATAGGAAATTATTTGTAATTATTACTAGTAGAGTATTATTAGTAATTTAAGTTAAGGTTAGGCAGTGTTGGTTGACAGTAACAATGTATTTTTCACTTTGTTGCTGTACTTAAGTACACTGTACTTGCTTTTATTATTTTTCTTTTAAGTCTTTTCATTTAACTTCATTTTAAGGCTAAATATATATTTTTTCTGCTCTAAATTTGATAAAAACATGTTGTTCTCATTATTTTGAACTGGAGAATTTATTACAGTACCTGCTCCAATACTGCTGTCTGATTCATGAAATAGCTGATTTTTCAGATAACTGTTAAATTAGTTTGCAAATCACACTAAATCACATCTAGTTGCATGTTTTCAAGTCAGCAACTTGCTGATTCAAATGATGTGGTCAGTGGAAAGAAATCAATACTTGTGGTTCTCATACAACTTATGCCCTGACATGACATAAAGGAATAAATATAGCAGAAAAACTGAATAAGAATGTTAAAATTACCTTTTTTTTTCCAGAAACAGTCCTCCTGAAATCATTCCAACCTTGTATGTCTTTCTGTTTTTCTTCCACAGAACAAAAAACTGTGAAGACAATGAATGGCACTGGGACTTTAAAACTTTAAAACAGTAGTATAAAAGTGGTCCTTTTGCTGCATTGCAAGTCTTCTGTAATCTTATGGTTGCTTTGTGTGAGAAACAAACCAAAAATGAAGTCATTATTGATTAGAAGTCAGAGCTGGTTCTCCTTGCTTAATTCATGAGAGATTTGTTAGAGATTTGTTGGCTGCTGTATCGGATTCATAAGTGACTTTTTTGCATTGGTTTATATTGCTTTTGCATTCTTTTAGCAGAACAGTGACCGTATCATTATTTAGAATTTCTCATTTTGTGTGCCACAGAAGAAAATCATAAGATTTTTGAAACAGCTTGAAGCAGGTAAGTAATGATGGCATAATGGTTCTTTTTTAATTTTATTTGATTGAGGGAGTTTCCTGTTTTACAATTACAACACATTTTGTAGATCTTTAAAAAGTGTGACTATACAACCCACTTTCCTCAAAGGCTCTTTCTGAGCAATCAGGATATTTGAGTCTGTACCTCTTAAATGTTTGTTCTGTCCACAGGAGCTCTTACTTTCTCATAGTTTACCAAAGCTATTCTTTACTTATAATTAGTTTCCCCTCTCTTTAGTTCTTTCTCCTTGTGTTTCAGAAGTGCACAGTGAGCTTCTGTTTAATCACAGCTTCCCTGCACTTGCCAAAGGCGGATTACAAAGCCTGTGGCAAAAACCCCTACAGACAAAAGTTTTGCCTGTTTATGTTTCCATTTTCCTTAGCCACTAGGTTCTTCTTCTAAAGCACCTAAAAGCACATAATGATTCACTGTTTTTCAAGAAAAAAATTCTCTGCAGGAGGCTTTGATGGTTTTGAACAAGGAGGTCTGCAGTACCATTTATTAGCATTCACAGCTAAACCGAACAGAAACTCACACAGTGCCTTTATATCAGGTTGGTCATTTATGGATTGTAGATTAGCTCTGTAGTTTGATCCGATTATAGGTTTTTGGATAATCAATGGCATTAATCCAGCAACCAGGTTCCTCTTGAGCACACTTGGCTCGCGTTTCAGAACTGGTCAATTTCTATATGCTCTGTTGCACTTCAGTCTATACTCCGATAATTGTAAGTTATACTTTAAATTGTGGATTGTAAGAGGTGCTGATTTAAGTTTTTTTTTTGCTTTAAATTTGCCTTTAATGGTGATAGCATGTTCATACAGTACATTTTAGAAGTTTATTCCATCTTTTCAGATGAAATGATCAACCTAGACACACACTCTCTCTGCAAAGAGTTCTCTATCTTCTAATGTAGGTGTATGGAAGTTTAACATTGCAATATAAATGATGTAACCTATGACTTTGACCTGTAGGTAATAAATACAGACAGAGTGCAATTGGAATTTTTGGCTCTTAAAACAGAATGCAGAATCCTTTACAGAGCTAGAGATTATATAATTAAGGTATAGTCATTGGATTGCTGTGCAAAATGATTTTACATGGATGATGCAAATGACTGAGGCTGACAGAGAAAGAGTGCACACGTGAGATGTTGGTGCAGAAGCACACGTCTGCGTTCTTGAGATCATGCAGGGCCGAACAGTTCTCTTTGCTTTATCATTCCATTCCGTGCCAATCCAGGCCAGTCTGCACGGATGTGGCTTCATTTTGCATGGTGGTGCTTATAACAGAGAGTTTAATACAAATGTAATAAGTGATATGGACAATGATAAGATATTTCTTTTACTATGGCAAAACTGGCAGCTAGGCAACACAGTGGCAATGTCACACACTCAAGGGCTCTACCAGCATTGCTGTCAAAGTATAGATTTATATAATCATATTTATGCTATAGGGTTGCTGAAAACTTGATTCTGACTGCCTGATGTGTGTGTGCGCCACTATTTTAAGAGAACCGCACAGCTAAACTAGTTCCAGGCAGGTCTTGGCCTCATTACAGTTCCAGATCACGATGCTGAATAATTTCGACTACAACATCAATACAAAACAGGAAGAAATCGATTTCTAGAAACTATTTTTACACAAAGGAGCTGTTTAAGAACAAAAACCTGATAAATGTTGTGATTAAAATGTCTGAACAGTATCTTAGGTGTGGTAACCTTCATCTTGACTTTGGTCCATTAAATTATTTAAAGATAATACACACTTGAGGAATTGCCTGTGTTCAAACAAGCTGGCAGATAGCTGTCTGCAGCTCTCACATGGTCACCCACTGAAGCTAAGCAGGACTGTGCCTGGTCAGTACCTGGATGGGAGACCACATGTGAAAACTGTATGTTGCTGCCGCAAGAGGTGTTGGTGAGGCCAGCAGGGAATCTTTTACTTGTGGTCTGTGTGGATCCAGTATATTGAGAGGGATTCAGTGAATGCTGTCTTTCCGGTGAGACGTTAAACTGTGGTCCAGACTCTCTGTGGTCAATAAAAATCCCAGTATGTCCTATGTCCTTGGGCCAAATGTTCATCATAACCTCCTAACCATCACTATATCAAAGGCTTCATTCAGACCGAGTATGAGGGGACACTTCCCCCAATTTTTTTTATTTGCTTTGAGTGTTTAGAAATGCACTATATAAATGTAAGGAACTATTATTATTATTTATAATTTTTGTATCAATTATTCCTTAATTATACCCAGTTTGCATCAACCACCAGGACCGAAACAGTAATCTAGAATGCTTATCGTTTCAATGCTTACTGTTTAAATATGTGTTCATTCCTTTCATTTTCTGACATTCGTTTTTAAATATTCACGGGGAGAACATGCACACTCCACACAGAAATGCCTACTGACCCAGCGGAGGCTCAAACCAGCGACCTTCTTGCTATGAAATGATTGTGCTACCCACTGCGTCACCGCGTTGCCCCTATTCATTCATTATTTTATTGCAATTTTATTTATTATTATTATTATTATTCATTCATTCATTTTCATTTCGGCTTAGTCCCTTTATTAATCTGGGGTCGCCACAGCAGAATGAACCGCCAACTTATCCAGTATATGTTTTACGCAGCGGATGCCCTTCCAGCTGCAACCCATCTCTGGGAAACATCCATACACACCCATTCACACTCATACACTACGGACAATTTAGTCTACCCAATTCACCTGTACCACATGTCTTTGGATTTGTGGGGGAAACCGGAGCACCCGGAGGAAACCCACGCCAACACAGGGAAAACATGCAAACTCCACACAGAAACGCCAACTGACCCAGCCGAGGCTCGAAGCAGCGACCTTCTTGCTGTGAGGCGAACGTGCTACCCACTGCGCCACTGTGAGGCATTATTATTATTATTATTATTATTATTATTATTATTATTATTATTATTATTATTATTTTGGAGTGTTTGAAAGACAAATAGCTAAAGTGAAATTTGATTATCTTTTGAGAGAGTTATCAGTGTGAATAAATGTTTTTTCAGTCATAAACCTCTGTATGGTTTTGATGAATTGCCAGTGTTTGGCTGAGCGAGTTTGACTCTATTAAAGATATACAGTAGATTGCCTCCCCCTCACAGAGACTTTGATAAATGCATTTTTTGTTACCATTTCAAAGGCTTCTAGTGTGGAGAATTTATAGCTACTATTGACCTGAAGAAGTAGATGCAGCTTAAGTGTGTCTTCAGGGGAAATCTTCAAAAAAGAATGTTAGTGACTTGAATGATCTAGGAAAGCCAGACAGGCACAAGTGGAACAACATGTGCCAAGTTCTCCATAAGAATCAAACCTCCATCATTTTTATAAACAGCTGAAGGCCCAAACAGCCAATAAAGTGAACAGAAGTTGCATAGACGGAGACAACGAAACCCTCCAAGCTCACGGTTCTCCTCTGAGCCCACTGTAATCGAACGCTTGGCCCCCAATTAGCAGCTTCAGCTGGAGGATTCAAAGTGAGAGATCAAACGGCAGGCAGGGCATTCAGAAGTGCCACAGAAACGGGTCCCTGCTGCTGAAAAACTCCCTGTCCCTGAGCACTTCTGTACAGATCAATAAGAGTTTATAAAAGACTCTACACACATCCAGGGTGTGTGATAATGACAGGCTAACACTTTTCTGATTTTCTTTTTTATCACTGCTGTAAAGCTTTGGTCTGTACAAATGCGCAGTTACTGTAATCCACATGATAGGAACATTGTAGCTTCTTCTGCTGTTTTATTGAGTGTCTGTCTGTCTATTTGGTGTGTAATGGTTCACAAAAAACGATGTACATACCTTGGTTCTAAGGTCATGGTTTGGTAGATTTTTAGTTGTAAAATACACCAACCATTTTTAAAGAAAATATAGTGTTTAAATAAATGAAATAATGCAGTTTTTCCTCTGTTGCTTTGGTGCATTTCTCAGTTTCTCAGATTTCTCAACTTTTCAAAACTACTACTGCAACTGATTACTTATATATTATGGTTTGCTACATCATCCATATCGTGATGTTGCTTAAAATGAACAGAATCAGAATCAGAATCAGAAAGAGCTTTATTGCCAGGTATGTTCACACATACGAGGAATTTGCTTTCGTGACAGAAGCTTCTACAGTGCAACAGAATCACAAAGACAGGACAAAAAACAGATAATAAATATATTTCAAAAATAGAAGTAGTGAATGCAGATATGCAGGTTGACAGGTGTATGTACAGGTATATTACTATATACAGCGTTATATGTGCAGCTATTATGTGCAAACTGGCATGTAAAGTATGTTTTAAATAAGTGTATGTGTCTAAAGTGTATAGCAAGTAGTGATGTTTGTCACAATTACTATCCTAAAGTGTTCATAAGATGGATTGCCTGAGGGAAGAAACTGTTTCTGTGTCGAACAGGTGCAACAGTCTTACCCCTCACAAAACTTTAGTCATTTGTTGATTGCATACAGTAAGTCTTTAATTGCAAAATGGTTGATCTAATTATCGTACACTGTCTAAGCTAATTTTCTTTACATTTCTATTAGGCTTTTTGTGAATTTGCCATGAATTGTGAATCTTGACGTTTTGAAGAGAATGTACAATATATCATCCAAAGATAAACCAGTTCTATGAAATAGCTCCTAAAGATGCACCTTCAATTGGAAGCATATAGACAAAGGACAACACATGTGTTACAGATTCTGACAATGGATGAACATTCAATGAAAAGATCAGGGTCAACAGCAGAGAGGAGGAAGAAGAGGAGTAAGAATGAACAGTGGAAGGGTACAGAGGCAAAACAAAGCAGTTCAGGGACATAGAGCCATATCAAGTGAAAGAGGGGCCACTAAAGACCATGTTGTCAATCATGGCTCTAAAATGGTGGAGGTTGTGATGTAGATGAAAATCAGTGGCCTGAACGAATGCGATGCGAGGAGGTGTAGACCTACTGCACTTTAAATCCTCATACAATGCTGCATGCAGAAGGGAAAATCTGCCTATTCTGTAATATTTTTTAAATTAGCATTTTCACCTTTGTGCCTATATTTCTTTTTGTTTTCTGAATTACAATGACATAATATATGTGTGTTTTGTTTTACCATGAGTGAAAATGTGACTGTGAACCCTATCCGGTCTCTTAATCAACATCCCAACATAATTTATTCATTTTCTTTTCAGCTTAGTCCCTTTATTAATCTGGGGTCGCCACAGCGGAATGAACCGCCAACTTATCCAGCATATGTTTTATGCAGCGGATGCCCTTCCAGCTGCAACCCATCACTGGGAAACATCCACACACACACTCATTCACACACATACACTACGGACAATTTAGCCTACCGCAATTCACCTGTACCGCATGTCTTTGGACTTGTGGGGGAAACCGGAGCACCCGAAGGAAACCCACGCAAACACGGGGAGAACATGCAAACTCCACACAGAAATGCCATCTGACCCAGCCGAGGCTTGAACCAGCGACCTTCTTGCTGTGAGGCGATCGTGCTACCCACTGCGCCACTGTGCAGCCCCCTCTTTATTAATCTGGGGTCGCCATAGCGGAATGAACCGCCACACCCCACATACAGTGTGTAAATTTGAAATTGATTGAAGATAGAAAGTACAGCTTTTACATTTCAGCACAGTACCTGTCATCTAAACTGTTCAATATCATGAAATACAAGTACACTGTTATAGTATATTGACAACATGGTTAAGTATTTTGACTACCTTGTTTGTGAACAATTACTTATTGCCATTTTGATGGCACTGATATGTTCATTGGCATACATTCTTTTGAGAGATGAACTGAGATTCTGAGTAAGTCACATGCTTTTATAAGTAATCCATAGTGTTCTGATGTTGGTTCTAATTGTTCTGACAAATGCACATATATTTTTTGCAAATCTTAATGAAACTGTACTTTCAATCTCAGGTAATGCTGTAAACTGTATACTGTATGGAGCCCCATTATTCCTTATTATATTTAAGGCTAGAATCAACAACAGAGCCTGATTATTTAATACAATTGGCAGCAACCCAATGCATTTACAATCAGCTAAAAATGCCTTGATACCGATAGTTTGAACTAAGGTGCCTATACAATGATCTGTCACACTACTAAAAGCATAATATTATATAATTATATAATATTATCCATCCATCTGCACACCCACCCACCTTTCCACTCACCTAACCATTCATCCATTCATATATGTGGTGTCTATAAGATCTCCATCCATCCATTCATCCATTCATCCATCCATCCATCCAAAACACACCCACCCATCCATCCATCCACCCACCCACATATCCATCCATGCACCCACCCACCCACTTACCCATCCACTCACGACCCACTTATCGATACATCCGACTGTCCGTCCATCCATCCATCCATCCATCCATCCATCCATCCATCCATCCATCC
>CAIGQW010053273.1:6014878-6025301 GCA_903798125.1 Danio choprae | reverse complement strand
ATATATAATTATTTATTTATTTTTTCAGATAATTTCATTCTACAAATGTATATTTTTTTGTATAATCTGTTTTAAACTTATAGGCATGCTTTTTTTTCATACATTACAGTACATTCACCATACTGGATACTCACTGTGTAAAGGATGGAAAATCAGTTTCTCCAGAGCCGCCACCCAAGGAGGTTAGCTCTTATTCTCTAAGTGGATTGAATTGATAACTGAATTATATGTCACATGATGGTTAATAAGTGCCTCAGCTGGATTTTCTGCTGTGAATGTTATGAGGCAAGAGGTCAGTGTGACTGTTTACTAAATCTAAAGCAAATGACAGGTCACAGTACCCTGGACACAAAAAATTGTGTTCAACTATATGTTTTCAGTGATTGTTGGAATGTTTTAACGGCATTGTTGTTGACTTCAGATAGAGTTTCTTAACAGATTTTTCCAGGTTTCATAAAGCATCAGAAAAACATTTGCATCAGAGTTTCCAAGCAGGAACAAAACACAATCAGCCCTTCCTCAGACGGACAGCACAGCGGTTCATGATGATAAATGGCTTTACTGTCAGCCTGAATAACTGAAGTTGCTGCCTTTAGCCCAATCACTGTCATCAAAGAACTATCATGGCTGTCACACTACAATAATGAAAACCAGCAAGAATCAGTCACTGCTCAAAACAGTGAGTGTGTGTTAGTCACATTGTCTTTATAGCTGTTGAAGATGTATACCAGAAAAACAAACATACACATTGATTGATGACACTTTTTGCAATGTTATTCTTATGGAATTTTTATTTTTTTTTTTAACATTTTTTTTTTTTTTTTTAACATTTTTTTATTATTATTATAATTTTTTTTTACAATTTTGGTGTTTTTTCACGCAGTTCTAAGATTTATGTCTTGCAAAAAAGATGTATTCTTTTAATTAGGAAATGTAAACTTAAAAAAGGCAAGAACAAAAGTCTGCTTATTATCTTAGAACTGTGAGAAGCAAACTCACAAATCTTCAAACATTCCCTGAAGTTGTGTGACCAAAAATAGGCTTTTTTTTCCTTTTTTTACATTTTTGCAAAACTATTTAGAGCTTAAAAATTGCGAGATGCAAACTGGCAGTCCTGCAAAAATGCATTACTTGAAACGGAAAGACATAAAATCATTTGAAAAAATTCTGAGAAGCAAAGTAAGAACTGCAAGATAAAAACGTATTAGGTGATTTAAACTCAGAAATGCAAAAATTACCTTTAAAAGTGAAAAGTGAGAACTGGAATTGGGAGTTAATAATTGCAAAAAAAAAAGACTTTATTTCTTTGGGTTTAGGGGCTCGCAAATGTTTTTCCCATAAGTGAAGTTTATTTATAAACTAATTTCGAGAGGATCACGTGCTTATGATTGCTTACAGCTGGCCTGCATTAGCCCGCAATCGATGCACCGATCAGATGATTCCTAGATCACCATAAAAACCAGAGTTCCCTCTTTGCAGTATCTTCGTCTTGAAGAACTCCCCCCACCCACCCCTACTCCTCCTTCCCAGATGGGCGACACGGTGGCCCAGTGATTAGCACTGTCGCCTCACAGCAAGAATGTCTTTGGTTAAAGTCTCAACTAAACTAGTCGACATTTCTGTGTGGAGTTTGCTCGTTCTCCCTGTGATCGCGTGGGTTTTCCCCGGGTTCTCCGGTTTCCTCCCACAGTCCAAAAACACGCAATTTATGTAAATCGAACACACTAAGCAATACCATTTACAAGCCCACAATAAGTCGGGGGGAGTTCATCAAGATCTACCTGAGCTCAAGCTCCCCTCTCGCCCTGCGAACGGGAGGGAGCCCAGGGCTCGAGGATCTCGTGAGCTCAGGGCTCTCTCCCGGGACAGCATGCCAAACTAGCTATATTACCAATCATCAGCTAAGTGTGAACTCTTGAATTATTTATAACTCAAAAAGTGTGAGATTTAAACTCACAATTTTTCAGGTCAGAACTGCAAGATATTAGTCTGCAATTACCAGGTTAAAATAAATAAAACATACTCTGGTTAAAAAAAATCAAAACTCTGTTTATTCTGTGGCAGAAGAAAATCTTCCGAGCATGTCTTTTTCTGCAGATTCACAAACAAACAAAAAAAATACTCTGTGTTTGTCTTTGCAATTAATGCAAAATGCCATCCAAAACAACACTAAACCCCATTTGTTTTTATTGTATGGATAAAGTATGTAGAACAACAATAAACATTAAAAAAGACAATGTGCAATTTGAGAAAAATGTTGTATTTCATTATCACTTCAAATTTCTCTTGTTTAGTTGTACGGCAAAATGTAGCATCACGCAGGTTGAGAAACAGCATATAATACGTAAGAGCATCACTTCCAGGAGACCCATTTCTTTAAAAGGCAGATTAACCTTAAACTACCCTGAACAGTATTACGATACTGGAAAATGTCATTTAAAGTTTTGATGTGAAAAGTTGAAGGTGATGATTACAGTGAATGTGAAGTAATCTTGTTAAAGCACAGCATAGGGGTGCAAATTATAGGCTAATGCTGGCGTCACACTCCAAAAATAATGACACAATTCATTTTATAATTTTACTTTCAGCTGAGGTCCTTCACGGCCAGCGGAAGCACTCTTATGGGCTTTGAGATGTCGGAGGTCTGAGATTGAAAGGGAAATGTGGTGAGGCTTTTTTCATGCTCTGTTCCTTCCTCTCCTGCAGATGCTGACACATTGAAGTAACAGGACTTTAACTGTTACTGACGTTTCAATATAAACAAGCCCTGCTAGAAATCCACAGGGAATTATGTATTTCAGGCAGTCGTTCCCTGCCCAAAGTCGATGTCTTCTGAGATTTAAGGAAGTGTTTGACAGATGTGCTCGATCTGCAGTGTCCTTGGAGTTTGGATGGATTGGAGAAAGAGAGTGTTAAATGCTTTATTGATATATAGAAGTGGCTGCACAGTAAAAGGGCTAGTTTTGTTTATGTGTTCGGGCAGCTACTGTACTGTACAAAGGTCAGTTAGAGTCTCACATACAGGGTGGATGAACAAACTTGCCATTAAAAATGGGTAAAGAAGTCCATATTCCTAATACTTCCTTTCATGTCTTATACCATTTGCTTTTGCCTATTAAGAGACCATAGTTTTCTCACATGATATACTAGTTGCTGCAGATTCACGGTCTTCTGTAAATACTTGTTCTGCTAGACTTTTGATACCATTTGATATCATTTCTCAATGATTTTTTAAAGTACAGGAGTCTACTGAAATTTCTGGTCTAGCTTTGCGTTGGTTTTGTTTCTATTTGACAGACCATATTCAATTTATCCCACTCAAACAGTATAAAGTACTGTAAATCAAAGCCCAGTCATGTTGTTTTTTGTGTTCCACAGGGATTGTTTTGGGACCTCTTCTGTTGATCTTTTACCTATTCACACCATTTTTACTTAATTTTGCTATAAATGTTTGCTATGTGGGCAGCACGGTGGCGCAGTGGGTAGCACGATCGCCTCACAGCAAGAAGGTCGCTGGTTCGAGCCCCGGCTGGGTCAGTTGGTGTTTCTGTGTGGAGTTTGCATGTTCTCCCCATGTTTGTGTGGGTTTCCTCTGGGTGCTCCGGTTTCCCCCACAATTTCCAAAGACATGCGGTATAGGTGATTTGGGTAATCTAAATTGTCCGTAGTGTATGAGTGTGTATGGATGTTTCCCCAGTGATGGGTTGCAGCTGGAAGGGCATCTGCTGAGTAAAACATATGCTGGATAAGTTATCGGTTCATTCCGCTGTGGCGACCCCAGATTAATAAAGGGACTAAGCCGAAAAGAAAATGAATGAATGAATGTTTACTCTGATGATATCCAACTTTATCTGTCTTCTTCCATGTTCCCTTCTTTTACTTTTGTGGGGTGCTTTGCATAATTAAAAACTTTCTTTATCTAATAAAACAGAAATTATTTCTCTTTTGCTCAAAAACTAAATATAACAAACATTGTGACTTTAGACAATTGACTTTAGACAATTGCTTTATTCGCTTGTCGAATCAGATTAAAAATTTGTGTGTCATTTTGTCTTTTATTAAAACTTGTTAATTGAAGCTCAATAACATTCATTCCGTCTTGTCATTTTGAAGAGTATTCTTGTGCATGCTCTCGTAACATCACAAATCCACTATTGTAATGCTTTATTCTATGGGCTTCCTTATGAACCGTTACATAAATTACAGTTGGTACAAAATAATGCTGCCTGAATTATCATCAAAATTTCCATTTTGGAATAGATCTCAGCTATTTTGTAACATTTCAACAACACTGTCTTTCATTAGGGGGCAGCACAGTGGCGCAGTGGGTAGCACAATCGCCTCACAGCAAGAAGGTTGCTGGTTTGAGCCCCAGCTGGTCAGTTGGCGTTTCTGTGTGGAGTTTGCATGTTCTCCCCGTGTTTGCGTGGGTTTCCTCCGGGTGCTCCGGTTTCCCCCACAGTCCAAAGACATGCGGTATAGGTGAATTGGGTAAACTAAATTGTCCATAGTGTATGAGTGTGAATGAGTGTGTATGGATGTTTCCCAGTGATGGGTTGCAGCTGCATCTGCTGTGTAAAACATAAAACACCGCTGTGGCGACCCCAGATTAATAAAGTGACTAAGCCGAAAAAGAAAATGAATGAATGAATGAATGAATGTCTTCCATTAAATTCCATGCACATTGTACAATTTTACTTTTAACTTCTAAAGTACTAATTTGGTAAAGTAAAATAATAATTTGGCTGTTTCTTGTCTTTTAGACCTTCTTCATTATGATTATCACTGACCACACCCCACCTGCAACTGACAGGAACATAGAGAGAAAGAGAGAGAGAGAGCAGTAGAAATATGAGCCATATTTACACAGAACTGATCACATAAGATGCATGATGGTTAGAAATTCATACTTTTCTCTGAGGGTGCTGATTAATGGTCTATTTAGACTGTATTTTTGTCTGTTACAAAAAGTACTGTATATATATTTTTTCAACCCTACATTTTTGTAGTATGCTGGATCAGAAAATATTACTTCCTGTCTTTAATGACATGCATGATGTCACTGAGAAGGTACACTGACTGTTTCTATAGTTCCATGAACCTTTGTTATGCTTATTGTAACAAGAAATCGACTGTGTTGTTTTTTTTTTATTTATTTCTAAGCATACACTTTGCTTAGAAAAGCATGGCTTAATCTATTGTTGTATTTCTTAAGTAAAAAAAAAGTTAAATATACTTGAAACAGAGTATTGCATTGTAAACATAAGAAACTAAGTGAACATTACTCAACAATGTTACTTGGCACTTAATTCCATTCAGTAGATTAGATTAACATTAGCACACTTGCAAAAAAAACCTTGCAACTTGTATGTGTGTGTGTAAAAACAATCTAAAACTATTGTCTGCGTTAAACTATAAATGTATAAAAAACAAGCAATTTTTTTTATTATTTTAAAACGAAGCTACTCATATTTCAGATAGGGCAGGACATTTCAAATGAGCCTTGTGTTTTTAAGCAAATCATTTGACTGATTTGTTTCAATGAATCATTCAAACAGACTCTTGTCATAACCTAAATGTATCACTGAAGTCTGAAAAAAGAGAGAAAAATCTCCACTGCTAATAAGTCAAAAGTCCCTTCGCAGTTTAACTAAATATCAGCAAACTAACTTCTGTTTATAAGAATTTTCTTGGGCAAACTCTCCCTTCCAAGTAGCCTTGATACTCTTGTTAGTGAGCATTTTTCAGCCAGCAATCAAAAAGAGAGGCATAGTCTCGTAAATATTACAGCACAGAGAGTTGCTTATTGATTGTGGTGAATGAGCACACATTTTAATGAAGTCTGACCCTCTGAATGAGCCATGATTCGATATGTTTTCATGTTATACTCCAAACATTCGATATTATTTCACCTCAAGAAACAAGTGTAATAAACTCATCACATTCCGGAGGTTTCATTTAATTAATGTACTTAAGAGCTACTGATTAATTAAATTCTTCTCGTAATAAAATAAATAACTGTGAATTGGATTTCCAATGTTTAGCCAATCGCTTCGCTAAGTGAATGATAAATGAACTTCACTCAAATGAAGATAGCATACAGTACTGACAGACATTGTTGACAGAGACACAATCGGAGATAAATTCTACAATGTGAGATGAGCTATTGGCAGACTGACTAGAAAAAAAAATCCTTCTTGCAGCTTCTGTTATCTGAGTGAGGAAGAAAAACATTTGGTAGGTTGAGAATGTGAATGCAAAAGGAATGTTTGAAGGAGTTACATTGCAAAAACAAGCATTTGTGTACGCAATAAATAGAAGGTGGATGAAAAGTGTATTGGCAAAATGTAATGGTTATAGAACTTGTATTATTACTATTATTATTATTATTATACTTGTTATGGCACCTTTAATGGCACTCAAGGACACCTTACTTACTCATAAAACAGTGACAGTACAAAAAATAAATAAATAAAAAACTGCACCAAGCAATTTTGTGTTTACTAGATATCTAATGGACATCTAAACATAGTCATCTTAGCTAAAGCAAAGATAAATATAAGAGATGTCTGCTATAAGAAACAGCCCAAATTGTCTGTGCCATCGTTGTTATTCAATTTGACTTTGGATCATTGATTTGTAATATTCTGCGTTGTGTGTGTCTGTTTGAGAGAGTGTTTCAAATCAGAGATAAAGTTTTAATTGTCGTTTGTTACTCTTTCCAGAGATTTTCCTGTTTTGGGCCATTGCAAGACCACGTTTAAACGTTGTGATTTCGTATTATTTTGGATTTTATATTTATTATTTATTTTGTTTTACATAAGTTTATTTAGTTATATATTAAAAGGTGTGTTTTGTTCATTATTTTGGCCTTGTCAGTCCCTGAAGAGATTCACACAAAAACAATAATTCACTTTCATTTTTTGCATATCTTTCTGGTTTGACGCATTCTTTATACATAATCGTTTTATTCAATTAATATTTTTTTATTCATACCAAAAACCCATTTTCTGTTATGGCTAAACCCTTAAAGGTCGTGACGTATTCAATTAACCACATTATTTTAGCACAGATTTATTTAGAACTGAACCTATTGTGGCATTGTTTGGAGCGATTGATTGATTGATTGATTGATTGATTCATTCATTCATTAGGTTGATTGTTGTGAACAAATATTTCTGTCTGGGAGTGAGGGGTTGAAAATAAACTCATAATTAAAAGTAAGTAAAACTGCATTAATCTTTACTGAACTGTTGTTTAGAAGTTATATTAATTAGCAGTATCACACAGGCAATTTCTAGCAAAATTAGCTCTATGGATTTTTTCGCTCTTAGTTTACTGTCAATAATGAGATGTTTTTCAGATACCTTTCATACCGTTCATATTTTTGTATATGCTATGAGTTATGAAAGTGTTTGAATAATTTAACTGCCATCTGTCTTCTCAAACTCACCTCCTTGTTGCCATAGAAACTTGACTAATCATCACGTTTTCTCCAGATATGAAGAGGTCAGAGCATTAATGAGGGCACAACATTAACTCAAAATCTGCAGACTTTACCCACTTATGAAAGTCCAAGAAGTATTGCTAGGGTCATGATCATTTTGGAATAGACAGACGACCTGGAAGTATGATTAGAGTTATTAAGGGTTATGAGGTCAGAGGTCATGGTTTATGGTCAGCACATGCAACCAATATAGCTCATTAAATAGGTCAGTCCAGTCAGGCCAAATGACCATAATACAAATCGAGAAGGAGGATATTTTAACTGAACGCATTTGAATAATTTTTTATGGGTGTAATGGAGGACAAATAAAAAAGATTATTAGTTCATTAGTTCTCATGCAATTAAATGAGAACAAGCCATTAGAAGAACTAATAGCCAATAACAACAGAGGGGATATTCAGCAAACACAAAGGTTGTGTTAATGGTCTATTAGGGATAAACCATTATAAATCCATCATTTGCTTTGTTTGGTGGGTCAGTGCTGAAATACAGTAACTAATGCTTCAAATGCAAGTTTTATTCTTCCATTCATTTTAAACCATTGTTTAAAGAAATGCTGCAAACATAATCAAAGTCTGTATTTAATGGGTTGCTGCAAATGAACAGCATTGCACTGTGCATTTATGGTGTTTTAAAAGACACTTAATATTCTACTATATTATCTTGGCTGTACTGACTCTGTTGGAACAAAAGTTGCCCTAGATATAATATAATTATTTATATGTACATTGTACAAAAGAAAATAATGCATACTGTATAAAAACTTGACATGTTCTGGTAAAAAGTACGTTCATTTTCTGTTAAGCATGTTTGTAACAAATGTGAAACCGGCTTTGTTTCTTTTTTTAAGTGAAAAAAGTAATCACGTTTGTTCCACAAATGTGATTTTAACATAGTATTGTCCATGTGAAGCTCATGTGATACAGGCTGGACTGATATGACTGATATGACTGTCAGTGTTCGTCCGCGTCATCGTTTGTTGTTGTCACGTGCCTTTGTCTTCCTCCCGCCACCGTCAATGTTAATCTGTTCCACCTGTGTTCATCCCTTGTGTCTCTTTAGCTTAATCATTCCCTCTTCTATTTATAACCTTTCGTCTGTGTCCATTGTTGTCCGGTATTTTGAATCGTGTGGGTCTCGTCCTGTGTCGTCCTGTCTTCCCGCATCCAGTATCTGTTCCCCATAAGTGTTAAATAAACCCGTTTTGTTATATATCTCCTTCTCCATCTTGTTCTGTCACCATCCGCCACCAATGGCGTTACTATATATATATATATATATATATATATATATATATAATTATTTATATGTACATTGTACAAAAAAAAATAATGCATACTGTATAAAAACTTGACATGTTCTGGTAAAAATGATCATGTGGTATATATATATGTATTGTCAGTGTTCGTCCGCGTCATCGTTTGTTGTCATCACGTGCCTTTGTCTTCCTCCCGGCACTGTCATTGTTAATCTGTTCCACCTGCGTTCATCCCTTCTGTGTCATCTGTGTAATCAATCTGTCCTCCATATATACCCTTTCGTCTGTGTCCATTGTTGTCCGGTATTTTGAATCGTGTGGGTCTCGTCCTGTGTCGTCCTGTCTTCCCGTATCCAGTATATGTTTCCCGTAAGTGTCAATAAACCCGTTTTGTAATGTTCATCCGTCTCCCTCTCGTCATGTTATCCTCCGCCCTCCGGGCGTTACATAATACCGGACCCAAAAATAGCGGCGTGTTTTCCCCCGATTTTCTTTTTATAGTCTTTTTGCCCCTCAGTGTTTTATTTTCTCCCTTCCGTGTTTTCCTGGTCCCCACCCACCTTCCCGTTCGTTATCACCGCCTGCTGGAGCAGGGGGAGAGCAGCCCTGAGGACCATATCCGAGCGACTTTGAACAGCTTTCCGGGCGACGTGCTCTGCACGCCCACCATCTCTAGCAGAGCACGATCGCCCGAAGATGGTCCTCGGGGCAACATCGCCGCAAATATGGAGTGGACACTGGCGAGTAAAATATTTCCACTCACCGGCTTTCTGGAGGAAGATCTCGTCAGTGCCACTCCCGACCCAGTGACCAGCCAAGCAACATCGTCCACCTGCAGGGAGCGCTTGCCAGAGCCCACCGCAGACGGAGAGCCACCCCTGGCCAATGAGCCATCGCCCCCTAGAGCGACAGAGTGGAATTGCGCCCAGATGGAGGAGCTTAATCACCCGTCTGACCAGGTGTGTGTGCCGGCAACACCGCCAAGAGGGGGAGTCCTGGCGGCTACCCGCGGAACCAGCGAGAGTCCCGCCCACCCCCCCTATGCAGATGGACAGCGACTGGACACTGGGAGGCTACTCATTGGCTTCTGGAGCTTTAATTTTAATCTTCCGCTGCGTCTAGGCAGCAATACCCGTCCGCTGCGTTTAGGCAGCAACCAACTGTTCCCACACAGTTTTTTAATCTTCCTTCTCCGGAAAAGCCTCAGCTCCAGGGTCATGAGTAGCTTCCCACGGTCCCCCAGAACTGCAGCCAGTCATCCAGCTCCAGCACTGCTGCAGTCAGCCAGCCCCCAGCTCTCGCTCCAGCTCCGGAAATGGAGCTCGCTTGTGGGCGCTACCTGTCTGCGTCACCCTCTGGAGGGTGTCGCCCAGCGTCAGCTCCTACGGCCTCCGAGCTGCGGACTCCACCTCGGCCCTTCGACCCCAGGGCTCCGCGTTGGCTCACTCCTCCCTCGTCTTCGTCGTGGGCCGTCCGCCCACCAGCTCCGCCAGACTCCCTCGTCCCTCCGGCTCCACCTTGGTCAGTCGTCGCCCTTCCTTCGCCTCTGGACTCCACTCTTCCGGCTGCACCTCATCGCACCGTCCCACCGGCTGCGTTGAGCTCCTCCATCCCTCCAGCTACGCCTTGGTCCTCTGTCGCTCTGGCTACGCCGCGGG
>CAIGQW010053273.1:5952497-6014478 GCA_903798125.1 Danio choprae | reverse complement strand
GCAATATCACACTCGTAGCAGCTGCGATATGGCTATATCGTCACTGGTGGGACACTAAGGCTCTCGGCCTCCCACCAGTGTCGATATACACCTATATCACACTGCTACCTGTGGGATATTGCTCATATATATGTATAAATTATGTAACTGTCTCAACAAATAACTGATTTGAGAAAAATAACAACACTAATGCCTTCTGTAGAGCTGCTTTTAACAGAATCTATAACACATTGTTGCACAATTTGATTCAATTTTCACTATTATTGAACTAAACAGAATCAACACTAAACTGAATAATGACACTTATATAAAGCACAACATAAATAAATGTATCTTAGCTTGACAAAAGTTATGGAATATTAAAATGTGTTATTCTTGTACACTTGTATATAGAAGTTATATTGCTGGTTCCTGGAAGAAGAGCCCTTTCACTGGAAAAAAGGTGGTTAAGCTAGTGTTATTATGTGATTCCATTCTCTCCAAACTGCCCACTACATGCACTCCCCATGGCAGTATCCGACCTCTACAGGTATAAGTATGTGTTGTAAGTGTGAAGAAGGTCACTGCCTCTGGGTGCCTCCATACAGGCCTAAATGTGGATCTGTCATGGACTAATCCATAAATGCTGTTCTTACCTGCCACTCTCATCAATATAACATGAGGTGGCACATCTGTTTATGTGCATTTCAGAGCCTTGACAGATGGCATTGCAGTTAGAAATGCACACGCACACAAACACAGATCCTTTCCAATGTTCCTCTCTGTTTTTGAAAGCAATAGGCATCCAGATGGAGGTCCTTTCACCACCTCTGGGTGCAGAGCAACACGCCTACTGTACCATATAGAATGACACATTATACGTGAAGCAGATTGAATAAAAGGCTTTGACATTATTCGCTGCTGTTAGAGGCTTCATGCTGCTTTCAAAGGCTTATTTTGTGATAATTTTCTGCGTGATGGAACCAGAGGGGTCATTTGAAAGTTCGATGCATGTAATCAACTGTTTTCTTTATTCAGGTCATCCATTATGATCTTCTGTTACAACAGAGGACATTTCTGCTACAAATGCATGTGGTTTTCAAACAAGCCGACGGCTAGTTTTTTTAAGTAATGTTTTTTTATGCGCAGACAGAGAAATAGAGAGAGAGAGAGAGAGAGGAAGAGAGGGAGATCAGGAGAAAAGGTTCTTTTATTGAACAAATGTAGGGCGCAAAATGTCTTGTCTGAGAAGCTTCACCTTGAAATCCATTTCTTTGACCATAATGCAGTTATTGTGAAAGGGCTGATTGGACAATCCTTTTATAAAGTTTTAATTAGTGAAAGGATATTTAAGCCTCACACAGGCTTATAAGTAAGCCAAGATGTTTTATTTTTGTAGGCCTACATGCCTGAATGTTAACTGTGTATGTGCAAGAGAGCATGCACTATTTTTTTAAACTTTTACACTGCTTCTGACACTTCTAGTTCTCAAATATGCATATGTGGGATGCAGGAAAACAAATGTATGCACAAAAAGGTGTACAATATTGATCTTTTTTTCAAATATGAAATGTATAAGTCAGAGTCAGATTCAGATTGCAGCCATTTACAGTAAATGGCCCTTGATGAATCCCCAGAAGTATATAACAAGGACCAGTGTTCAACTCTTTACTGACAAACAGCAAGAATTGCTTAAATGTCAAAATAGTCTCACTCTGCCACAATTAAACATACCTGTACAGAATCTTTTGTGGAACTAAGTAATTTTTTAACAATTTAAATCTAACATCAAATCTGTGGTTATACACATTTTTAAAATCAGGCCTCTATATTGTGTGTGGTGTGAATAAAGCAATGCAGCGATTTTTTTCAAGTGGTGCTTGCGCTGAGTTAAAGTGACAGCACATTTTTCTCAGTAAAACACATAACATTTTAATTTTGGTTTAAAGCACAGAAAAGTACACTTTTACATGAACAAAGCATCTTAATGGATGCCACTCATGGAGATAGAAAAACAAAGCTCTTTTTGGCCTTCCATATTTGTAATAAAGACATAAATGCAAAAGAAAAGGCCCGAGAGTCAGCAGTTTTTATAGATGGGAAATTCTACAGTAACGTAAAATGTTTGTGATAGATCATTACCTTTTAATGTAAGCAATGCGGGCTATCTTCAAATGACTTTACCACTTGCCTGAGCAACCTAACATATACATCTGTACAGAAGTAAAAATCTTTAATATAATGTTGTTTGTATTTGACCATGTAGGAGTTGTACGGGTAAACCTCGCTCCCCTGATCCCAAGAGACTCACTAGTGACTGATGATGCCGACTGCAGGTTTTGACATCCTTGTTAGGGTGCTCGCCTCCATGCAGCAGTCACTGGTTTGATTCCCAAGTGGCAAGTACAAGCAGAGGAGTTAAACTGGTTGGGAGTGAGGTTTAGGGGTGAACAGTGGTCAGCTATTATGAGCTATGCAGGTTAACCTTACTCCCCTAATCCCAAGAGGCACACTAGTGACCGGTAATAGAAACAGCAACCTTTAGCATTCTTGTTAGAGTGTCTACCGACCATGCAGTAAAGGCTGATTTGAATCCCACTCAGAGTGGGGCAAGTAGAACCAGGGGAGTTACACTGGAGCTCTAAACCTCGTAATTTTCCTGACCTCCAGAGGCACAATGATGACTGATGATAGAGAACGCGATCTTTAGCATCCTTGTAAGTGCATGTATGCCAACCTTTTGTATGTAATTAGAACAATGCAACATGGTGATCAAGTTAAAAGGATATTTAACAAACAAACAAAATGTCCACTCTCTATTATATTTTTCAAACAGTATAGTAAGGCCTCTCTGTAATGTTTTGTGTATTTATGGCCTTTTTATATACAGTTGAAGTCAAAATGATTACTCCTCCAGTGGAATTGTAATTCTTCTTAAAATATGTTGAAATATCAAGAATGCAAAATGGAGATATTTGGTTGCTACACAGGCTCATTATGAAAAGTAGCCCTATACACGTTTCTGGAGACCACAAATTATGTGGCCAGAGGTACGTATGGGTGCATTTCATTTTTTAAACGAACGCTACAGGGCGGTATGACGCCATTCCTTTCCTTTGAAAATTGTTGGTTGGGTTTAGGGAAGTGGGTGTTTGGGTCAATCAATAAAATTGGTTGGGTTTAGGGAAGGAGGAGGGTGGGTCAGTTGATCGGTTAGTCAGACATTTAGTCAGTCAAACAGTCAGTCAACATCGGCCTCTGGTGGGTTAATGTGAGAACAGCAGGCGCGAATGGCACTCGCGAGAGAATTTTGTGGGTTTGAGAAAACAAAAACTGCAAAAAACGTACCTCCCGGGATGTATTTCGCGGTCTCCAGAAATGAATCCAAAGGAACGTTTTCCGAATGGGTTGTTTTTTTCTTTTTGTCTCTTAAAGTATATACAATATTTTACAATATTTTTACAATATTACAGTTTTTATTCATCTAAATTTCTTTTCTTTTTTTTAATTAAAAACTGCTTTCATTCCAGCCAAATTAAAATAAATAAGAAGCAAAAGTATATTATGAAATTATTCTTTCTTGGTTAAACATCCCTTAGGAAAAATGTGAAAAAGAATAAAATTTCATTGGAGGGCTAATGCAGTAATTTTACATTCAACTGTATGTTTCATATTCATAATGTTTTGCTTCAGTTTTTGTTTTGAGTGTGTAATTATGTAATAATTGTAATGTATTACATTATAATTATGCAATAATTATAATGTAATACCATCATTACATTATAATGATTTTAAGTGCGTACTAGTTTGGCTGTATTATCATGGATTTATACCTGTATTTTAGTTTGTTGGCTACTGCTGCTTTACTCCTTTCTCTCTATTATTTATTTCGTCATTCTTTTGTTCTGTATAACATTCTTGTGTTGAAGTGCATTGCTGGTGGTTGGTGCTGGAACGCAGCTGCCTGCTGCACTGCTCTGTATCCAGACTGCTGTGAGAAATCTCCTCGCTGTGTGCCGGCTGTGACTGCCGTGTGTTTGTGCTTGATGCAGTGGCATTCATTCTCCATCTGTGGCCTGGAAGCTGTGGGTTGTCTCAGTTTGTTTTATCACTCCAACAGGGACTGATTGTCTGGATTTTATTTTTCCACTCACCCTCATTCAGTTTGGTCTGGTGGATCAGCATGTGTGTGATATACCTACTCTGAACTATCCCTGAGCTCTGTTGTTATATCGTGTGTGTGTGTGTGTGTGTGTGTGTGTGTGTGTGTGTGTGTGTGTGTGTGTGTGTGTGTGTGTGTGTGGTATATATTTGTTTGCTTGGTTTGTTTAGATGTACTTCTGTATTGCCCACAGCATTATATAAAGTAAACATATTATCGTTATTATTTTTCAGCAGCAAATCTGTAATTAGATGACACGACTAGCATTTCAACATCTATATGAGAAAGCAAACCCCGCTGCAAGCTTCTTCTAGAAGACTGATATCTTGTGTAAGTGTAAATCATTTTAACGATATTTCTCAAAACTACCTTGAGGCTTCTATATAAAAAAGCAGCACCTTGGGCATTTGTGTTCTGTAGCAGAAAGCTGTCTTTCTCTTTTGGAACAAAACAACAGTAGGCACTGTCAATCAAAGAAACGACACATTGAACATTGTAACAATCCATAAAAAAAACAACTTGTTAACAGGATAAATGTTAAAACACTAAAAACATGATTATCTCTAAAATTACAGGATGATAAGTTCTCTGGCAAGATCCCAGCTGTTTCACAAAGTGTTCTCCCTACATACTCAGCAAATGTTTTCATTTAAAATATGTTTGTGTAAATGAATTTAAGGCATTTTTGTATATAAAAACATCCAAGTGTATTCATTTAAAACATGGATACACCAATAGATAAGTTATACAAAAAGTGTGACTATGCAGGGCTTGGTGGTATAACCATAGAAAGATGGACGCCCCATTGGTAGCTTTAGTTTGTTGCTCTAATACATCAAGGCTGCCGCCATGTAAATTAATCTGTAGGCTAAATGAACACTTCTCAAAAACACACAAATAGAAAAGATATCAGCATCTAGACAGCCAAAAGTAGTTTGAAAATATTGGCAAAAATACATTTTTGTGCATATTTTGTGTATATTTAACCAGTGACCTTCTTGCAGTGAAGTGACAGTGCTAACCACTAAGCCACCAACTACTGTATTTATTTAATTATTTATATTGTAAAATAAATTTTTACCATGAAAATAAATTATATTTATAGTGTTTTGGTCATACCGCCCACCAATATGACCATGAATTACTGATGAGTTTCAACCTGATGCCTGACTTTTAGTTTTTTAACCGGGTAATTTCTAGTGAAAAAGCCAATCATTCGGACTGCCCAAAACTCTGACCACAATCAATAAAGCTACAAGCTCACATTCAGATCTGCCTCGATTTTTGACAAGAAAACCCACTCTGCAACTAATGGATAGAAGAAGGTCCACAGATTTCTTCTCTTTTTTTCTTTTTCAATAACCTGTTACAATGCATGTGACAATACAGAAAAAAAGATCTGTCATTACTTCCAGTTTGTGCCATGTAAGACTCATGGACAATTTTCTCTCTCCATTTGCTGTGAATTGATATAACAACGTGCCATTATTCCCTATGTAGTTTACAATGCCTTTTGTACTTTTCTGAAGGATTTCCTACCTCACCTAAGTTCATTTTCAGGGCTCAAGAAGGGAACTATAAAATAATGTATCAATAGATATTTGAAGTTGTAGGAAATATAAATTAAAAACCTCTAAATTTCCTATTTTCTAAGCGATCATGATGAGTAGGTGAGTTTAATTTCGACTTATGAGATCTAACAAAGTCTGCATAAATTTGAAGATATTGAACTGACTGTGAATGATTAATCCATGCATCGTTCATTTGACTTTTTATTTTATTACCTTGTAATTTCCAGTGAAACTGATAGATTTTAGTTGACTCAAACCCTCTGTCAATAAATTTGCAAGCTTGCATTCGGTTACTGTACATCTCCATTTTGATATCTAAAAATTTAATCCACAGTATAACCAAACCCTTACCTCTCATTTAGTCTTTCTTTTTTCTAATAAACTATTCCACTGTAACACACATCAAAAGAGAGAAGAAAAAAAAATCTGTTATTCAATTAAAAGGGTGTCTAATGCATTTATTGTAGTAAAAGACTACAGTATTTATTATCCACTTATGGCCAACTTTCTCTCTCCATTTTCTGTGACAGCACACACTTGTGACTTTTTGTGACTTTTCTACTTTGTAAAAATATTCACAAGAATTTGCTATCTTACCTAAAATTGCCAAATCTTGCCCCCTGAATTTACTTTTTTTCAGAGCACGAGCAGCCGAATGTGAGGTCTTCAAGGCTGGGTTATAATTTTTCATGATTTTCTTGCTACTCATTGAAACCATTTCATCATCTTCCTCATCAAAAGTTACGTCCAAAGTGTTGAGATATTTAAAAAAAAATCTTGATTGATTAAACCTTCCTGTCTCTGCGGATTTCTTCGCCGTTTCTGTATAAGGCAGCAGCGCCTCTCCTCAATCAGGCGGCTGCTGAGAGTAAGTTTAGTCTTCATTAGAGGACACAGATGAGGCATCTGTGGGGAGATTAGGCCTGGTGTGAGATGGCACTTAGTCAACCCCCCTGCTGCTCTCTTCATCAGCTCCTGTTTATGGAAGGAGAGAGTGATGACGGAAGCTTCTCTTCTGGCTTCAAGCTCTGCTAATTGTCCAATAGGCCGCTGGTGTGTCGAGGGACAGTGTGAGATGTGACACTCCATCTTCATATGGCCTTACTAAAGCCTCGCTGCTGGAGCTACTCATGCATCCAGACTGATGCTCACTTTTGGCCAGTGTTTCCAAAACTTGGAAGGTTCATTTGAGCATTATATGAAGAATGGGGTTAAATACTTAAAAGATGAATGGCTGCGCAGTTTTATTTGCCAAAGCAGAGCTCATCAAATGGTGCCTTTAAAAGCTTTCTTGAAACTTTACTCTGCAGTAATGATTTCATACCATGCTAATTCAGTTCAAAGTCTCAAAGCATCAACATTCTTTTATTTCAAGAACTATCAAGTGGTTAATGCAGCTTCTACACAAACGTGCTTAGTTTTAAGAACACATTTATAGGAAATAATGCAATTATTCCTTGATACAATTATGACAAAAGTTAGATAAATGTTCCATGTTCAAGCATTTTATGCTTTTTAGAGGTGCAGCAGTACAAAACTCCTCAGCTGATACGGATAATCTGGTTGACATTAATAGTGGTTCTGAAAGTTTAGTGGGTCTGCCTTTCAAATCTTCTTTTTAAAAGTATAATTACACATTGTTGAAACACAAATAAAAACTTTATTCTGTCCATTTCAACAAGCTGTTTCAGAGTGAGAAAAAAGATTCCTTTCTCACCAATTTCTTAACATTTTGAATGCTATTTCTTAAAAAAGATAATAATAAAACTTCCAAAATGTATAGTTTCTCATGAAATTGCTCAATCTGCATTTCAAACAAAATATAAAAAAAATAAAATAAAGTCAATAAAAATCTTACTAGCTTGAACTAACACACAGACAGCTTATTCACTAGTTTCATTCATACGATGACTAAAAATCCATCTCTACTGCGATCAACTGAACCCCTGTGAACAAAACCAGGATCCTCTCTTCTCTCCCCCACCTTACCACACAACAACCCCGAACTGAGTGTGCCTCAAACCCCCCCCCGTCCCAACACTCTTCTCTCTGACTGAGCACTACTGATCACTAACAGTTCCTTTGTATAATTTTCACTTGTTGTGTTTACTGCCTCTCCTTGTTGAATTGCTGAATTCCTCCTCAATTGTAAGTCACTTTGGATAAAGGCGTCTGCTAAATGACTAAATGTAAATATTACATAATAAAACTATCTATGTTGCATATTCATTTAATTTACTTGCTGTATTAAATGCTGTATTTTTGCATAAATGCGTCATAAAATGACGTTTTCATTACAGCTTGTAGACAGTTTTGCTAAAACCTTCGCTTCTTCTTGTTCACTCAACT
This sequence comes from Danio choprae, assembly GCA_903798125.1. Classification (NCBI taxonomy): domain Eukaryota; kingdom Metazoa; phylum Chordata; class Actinopteri; order Cypriniformes; family Danionidae; genus Danio; species Danio choprae. The sequence goes on along the minus strand of CAIGQW010053273.1, from coordinate 6,006,417 downwards.
TTTGAAAACATCAGCTGCACTGACCTAAAATTATTTGTCAGTAATACAAAAAACATTTAGTTGGGTTAACATAAGATTATTCATTTTCTGGAGAGGTGAACTACTCTGTAACAAAACTTTTTAAGTTGTTCCAACTGAACATTTTTTTGTCTGCAGAACTGGAATGCCTGAAGTTGAGTGAACAAAAAACTCATGATCCTTATTTGCAAATTAGTACTAAGCATTAATACATTATCAGAACAAACAAACATAGTTCAATTGAAAAAAATTAATAAAAATAAAACAGACATATGTTAACAAAACATTTATTAGACACAGAAACAGGTCAGGAGGCAAAACAACAACAACGGTAAACAAGACAAAGATCAGAACATGACAGGACAAACAGGAAAAAATGCTTTGTGATGCTTCACAGGGAACAACTGTCACGAACCACAGAAGACAGAGTACAATTCAACAGTGTTTATTCAAACACAACGATCTTAGCACCGAGGTGCTAGCAAGAGTCCAATACTGAGTAAGTAATCACTTCCCTTGAATAGAGCAAGCCGTTGACAGGGGTTAGTCTCTGGGTAAGCAGATAGATAGCAGTCTTGGTAGAAGGTCAGATGGGGAAGACGGAGAGAGATGTGATCCTCGTGAAGATGATACCAGACACTGGTGAACGGGGTGAGTGAGTCTATATAGTGTGCTGGTGATGACGGGAGCAGGTGAAGGTGATGAGTGCACAGGTGTGTGTGATCAGTAATCGGGTGACTGAGTGCGTTGTGTATTGGCTGGAGAGTGTGAGTGGTGATCCGGGCTGATAGAACGTGCAGGGGGTGTGACAACAACAAGCCTCAACAAAGAGTCTGTGTGGATGAGGTGTTTTTACAGTCCTACTAAACAGTCCATCATGAGCTTCCAGCTGTGTGTGTGTAATCCAGAAACCAGAAACTGTTTCCTCCGTTTGAATTATAGTTTGAGCATTTGATTTATCGTTTGATTATTACAGGATTTTACTGAGTTGTTCATGAAAATTAAATATCAAATACATTTGATTTCTCATTTGAGAATGCATTTTGATTCATTATTTGATCGTTTGAGTATTTGATTTGTCATTTGGGTAGTTGTTTTGAAAGTTCGATTTATTATTTGATCTTTTTTAATCATTTGAATTTTCATTTGAATTTTGTTAGGAAAAAACTTCCATACATATATATAACAGTTAACAAATTAACAGTCCACATGTGCTAAGCGTTTCTTTTTGTAGAGCGAACTAGGTAAATGTGAGATGATAATTTACATTAAAAGTATTTCTGCTGTGTCACCAAAAAAAAAAGAGATAAATTACAAATGAATAATAATTTCCAATTCTGTTAGCATTATTGCAGTAGTATTGTGTTGTTGTTGTTGTTGTTGTTGTTGTTGTTGTTAATACTGACATTAATGTTATTATTGGTGTTACTATTGTTTTTGTCGTTGTTCTTGTTAGAAATACTGCAATCTTTATTTTTTCAAATGAGGAGGTCTGAGATTATCTCAGCTTAAAGTAACAAGTTGGCAGAAGCTTTTTTGGATGAATTTGCAAAGTTTTGCTCACAAACCTAATCTTTTTGAAAATGTAATGAAGAACATTTTGATTTAGGTTAAGTAAACGTGTTAAATGTAGTCTGATTTTTCTTTTACTGATTTTTGCCAAACCAACAGCAAGTAATTTTAAAGTTACTTTTTTACAACTTTTTTCAAGTATTTTTTTATAGTGTGCCTATTATTAAGATGTTGACTGTTTATTAGTGCTTATAAAGGAGATTTCCTAAATGATCTTATTCTAATCCTATTCAATACTTGAATAGGATAAACCTACCTTAATAACTATTAATAAGAAGTAAATTAAGAGTTTATTGAGTTGCAGGATTGGTTTATTAATAGCAGGGACTGTAACTTAAAATAAAGTGTGACAGAAAGTTTTTGTATTGCTAGTCATAAAAGTATGTAATAATAGTTTAGTATTATCCAGCTCTAACAACAATGTATGCATGCATAATATGAAGATGGTAAGAAACGATCACTTTTAAATTAAAACAACTCAAACCAGATTTCTAGCTTTTTTAATACTGTTGCTCTCATACAGACATGCCAATTATTATTATTATTACATATCTTGTTTTAACAAAGAAATAAAAGGAAAATTGTGGTCTTTGAATAAATAGCATAATCATACAATGTAACACAAGGAACACATCCCATTACTGCATTTCCTGAAACTGCTACAATTCTGAAATAAAGCTGTTAGACGAGACTGCAAAAAGGCTGAAGCATGTTTCAATTACTAGTGTATATTGGGTTCTTAGAAACTAACTGCAAAGACCTTCGGTTTTTATTTGCTCTTATTCAGCTGCCTACACCATCGAGACGAGTTGTAATGCAAGCTTTGAAATTGCTAAACCATTTCTTTCTTCGGAATCCATCAGTTTCTGAAAGGCCATTTGCTAAAAGCAACATTAAAGACAAATGTTTTAAAAAAGGCAAAATAATGTTTTACTGAAATAAGTGCAGCCTTTCAAAATGTTTCATCGTTTGTAGACAGGACGCAGAACGAAATATCTATCCTTGCTTTTAAAACTAATCCATTTGGTAGATCCATTGATTCACAGACACATTATATGGTCTGCTTATAAATACGCAGATTTGATGAAAGTAGAGTTCACTCAGATGCTCTTTTAATGACCACAGACTTGTTTTTTTTTAAATAAACTTCATTTATTACGGATTTACAACCAGCTAGTGCAACTGCAAGTTCAGTATCATATCAAACAGTATTTAATAGATATAAATGGTCAATAAAAAAAAGAAAAAAAGAAAGGTGTGTAAGCAGTCATTTTATAAACACACAAAAGGTATTTAGTTTCATGTCTTGTGCTGTTTCCTGCTTAGTGTGCACAGATTCTCCTCTCATATTTGCCGTTATTATATTGTTCCAGGTCTCAGCGAGAGGTCGTTATGGCGCAGATAGAGTATATCTGTAGCACTCTATTGATCTTCAGAACGACGCTGCTTCCTACCTGGTGAGTTGCTCTGCCTTTTCTTATTCCCCTGAAAAAGTGAGCTTTGCATTATTATGTATCAAGAAACAAAAGACAAGAAAATAATAATATCAAAGCCACAAGTATTATACATGTGTCACAAAAGGTTTAGTAAGAAGAAAAGCTAAATGTGCTTGAAAGGAGGGAAAGGCTGAAAAAAAACAGCTGCTGATGTTCTAGTTGCTATGGTGATAATCAAGACCATCTGTACATTAGCTTTCTATAAAGTTGATGAACAAAAAATGTGCTTAAGGAAAATAATATACAATGCTCAGCATATATGAGTACACCCCATTTTGAAAATGACTATTTTTATCCATTTCTCAGTGAATATGGGTAATATATACTGGTGCATTTGAACAAAACAGATTTATTAAACAGATATATTTATTAAAATAATATTTTAGCCACAGAACATCTGTAGAAATGGAAAGATAATACTTTTAAATTCATGCAAAATATTGCAAAAAAACAAAAAAACAATTACACACTACAACATTTCAGCAAAATTGTATATATTTTTTGTTTCTTTTGATTTTTGCTATTTTTGAAAATTGTATTTAATATTTTTCCCTAACATATCAATTTGGGCTACAAATGTTTTAACCATTATTGTAAGTTATTTTGTTAGATTAGCTCCAGATTTGGCTTCAGCACTGACTAAACTAATGTACATGCACAAATATAATAATATGTAAAGCATCCTATAGAAAATATTAATTTAAATGAGAGATTTAATTGATATATGTTGAGCACTGTATACAGCGTTGTCAGAATACAGACAACGCTGTTGCTGCAGATTTGTCAGATAACCATGCAGGATTTAAATTGCTATAACTTTATTTTGATGGTCCCTTTACACATTATGTTGAATACAAGTTAGATTGCCACTACACATCAAACAATTCAAATTAGAATATTAGTAGACTGTCTGCTTAATACAGTATGTGCTGACACTGCTCCAGCAACAGACATTCTCCTAACTATAAGAAACTTTGCAAGTAAATGTCAACTTACACTAACCTTAACCCTAACCTAACAGTCTACTGAAACTCTAAAGAGAATTAGTTGTCATGTAGTTGCAATATAACTTATAATCAACAAAATGTGTTAAAGGGACTATTGAAATGATGTGTTGCCTTTGAATTATATTCCAGCACATCCCAATTGTGTTCTGTTGGATTGAGATCTGGTGACTGTGACTCATTATCAAAAGATGTTCACTTGGTACTAAGGGACCTAAAGTGTGGCAATAAAATATCCTTCACATCACTGATGATGATACAGGCATGTATCATGAATGAATTTACACATTCATGTTGTTTATGCCAAATGCTGCAATTGAATATTGCAGTGGAATTTGTGACATTAATCCAGCCAACCTTTTTTATAATCTTCCGTTGTTCAGTTTTTGTTGAGACCAGGTTAATTTTCAGTTTGTTGTTCTTAGCTCTACTGCTGCTGTAACTCATCTGCTTCAAAGTTGCATGTGTCCATTGTTGAGTTACTGTTGTGTTTCTGTCACATAAACCAGGTCTGCTTATTCTCCATTGGCTGCTGGCATCAACAAGACATTTTCACCAACAGAACTGCTGCTTACTAGATATAGACTCAAAACTATATCTTGATATTTGTTTGGATTTTTTATATAATGATAATTAAACAATATATTGCTTTGTGTTTGTGCTTTATGGTGGTACCATGACTTCACCATGGCTCATTTTGGATAACTAAATATCACATTAAATATGCATCATTCTACCAAACCACCAGCGGGTGCACCTTGCTCTCAAATGTGATGTAATTACAAGAGCTGTTTAAGAGAATTATGCTTTCGTTTTATTGAAATCAATATAAAAAGCCATGTGCCATCGCCCTCAGTCATCAGACTGTTAGACACACTCCATAGTGATAAAGGTATCCCTTGTTTTAATATCACGATGTTGACAAGTAAATAAATACAAATTACAAAAAAAGATAAATACAAAAAAATATATCAACATTAGCATGGACTTCTCAGATTGAATGATCAAAAACCTTTGACTGTTTATTTCAGGGGGCCTCACGGTGGCGCAGTGGATAGCACGTTCGCCTCACAGCAAGAAGGTCGCTGGTTCGAGCCTCGGCTGGGTCAGTTGGCGTTTCTGTGTGGAGTTTGCATGCTCTCCCCATGTTGGCGTGGGTTTCCTCCGGGTGCTCCGGTTTCCCCCACAAGTCCAAAGACATGCGGTATAGGTAAATTGGGTAAGCTAAATTGTCCGTAGTGTATGAGTGTGAATGGGTGTGTATGGATGTTTCCCAGAGATGGGTTGCAGCTGGAAGGGCATCCGCTGCGTAAAACATATGCTGGATAAGTTGGCGGTTCATTCCGCTGTGGCGACCCCAGATTAATAAAGGGACTAAGCCGAAATGAAAATGAATGAATGAATGTTTATTTCAGCATGTTCTCTCCGTGTTCGCGTGGGTTTTCTCCAGGTGCTCCAGTTCCCCCCACAGTCCAAAGACATGCGCTATATGTGAATTGGGTAAACTAAATTGTACATAGTGTATGGGTGTTTCCCAGTGATGGGTTGCAGCTGGAAGGGCATCCGCTGTGTAAAACATATGCTGGATAAGTTGGCGGTTCATTCCGCTGTGGCGACCCCAGATTAATAAAGGGACTAAGCCGAAATGAAAATGAATGAATGAATAAATGTTTATTGCAGTGGATGGACTCTCACCCTCACAGAGATGTTTTTGTTGTCTTGAAAACTTTGACTTCGATAATGACTTTCAGTTTAATTCTTTAAGCTCAAATTTGATAAAAGAGCACACAATTGTTCTGAAAATTGCTTAAGCCGATTTTGCATCTGTAGTACAAATTCTGTTCCACCTGCACACACACACACACACACACACACACACACACACACACACACACACACACACACACACACAAAACGATTGATGATTAGCAATTGCAGAATATGGTGATAAGCCTCTCGCTGTAACAATTAGTCTGTTACGTTCATGTACAGTATTTATATGAGTCTGAGTGTGTGTGTGCATTTTAAACCTGTCATTATCATTTTGACTGTTTGTCAGGAGATAAATGGGTTCAGTGACTTTTAATGATAATCGTATGAGTCATGTGAATACTGATGTGAGTCTTTAAACCAAGCCTATACTATACTGAATAAGCATTCACTGCCACAAAACAACAGAAGCAGCCAAAGCCTCATTAAATAGAAGACAATCTGTTTTCATTTTTAATTGTAAAAGCTATGCTTGGCTGTTACTATTAATATTTTGCTGCCCAATTAATCACACTTCTTTAGGTATATAAATATTCTGTTGGTTGTCATTTTTGATTGAAAGTAACCAACAGGATATAACTTTAATGGCAAATGAGGGATTTATCATAAACGGTCAACTTTTAAGTTAACAGTGTGAAAGCTGATCCTGCTGTGAAAACACTATATATTATGGAAATATTGCAAACCATTTTTTATTATTCAGGTTTGAGTAGTTGTTTGTTAACCGCTATGAAACTAATGGCTTGGCTTAAATGTTCTGGAGACACTGGAAGCATTTAGTTCCTGGATTTGCCTTGGCATTGTTTGATCCAGCATCACATGGAGTTCCTCTAATTAGTGCAGCTTATTATAATCACACTACAATGGGTGGCACAGAGAATGTACATGATTAATTGAGTAATTAAGTTTGAGTCTCTGGGAGGTTTCACTTTGAAAATTTAATTCCTTTTCGTGGTGATGGCCTTAGAAGCGTTTGCCTTTTTGTATGGTATGTTTTCCTTCTCTGTCCTTTGATTGTAATTTAACCAAATTCCCTTGTTGAAAAATATTTAATTTCAAGTACAGTCAGACCCTTAATAAATAATCAGAGCTCTGAATGGTTCAAAGAGCTTCAGAAGAACTCTGAAGTTTGACTGAAGGCAAAAAAGTCAAGACGTTGTCAAGAAGGCTTTGATTTTGAAAAGTTTAAAAAGAGTTAATTTTAAAGAGTTGATTTTTTTTTTTTTTTGGATTCATCAGAAAAATGGCGCTCAAATGAGTACTGATTTTTGACTGTCCTGAACTTCACACTGTGAATGCTTTATTGGTTCTCATTGTTTACAGAACTACATCCATGGCTCTGTCTCTGATTAGACGAACATGCAGACAGAATACCTCTCCGCTGCAGACATCACAATCGATTTTGACTTTCTCAGCAATCATGCTAGACAAATGAATGTCTCTTGCCTATTGTACAACTCAGTTCCTACTCTGCAAAAATGTATTGTTAGGTAGCCCAGAAAAATGTTGAGTTTTTTACTCACGTTATTAAAAGTAAATGGAAAAAAGAATGAGGATTCTGTCATTGTTTACTCAGTCTTATATTGTTACAAATTGTTACAGATATTTTTGGTGTGTATGTGGTTTATGAGGTCACAAAATTACATAATGACATGGGTATTCTATTATGGTGGTTTATGAGCATGTGCCTCCTCAACATGCTTAAAAATCATGCTTAACACACTGAAAATTGTTGCAAACAATTTATATAAGCTGAATTTAACAAACAAATTAAGTTGAACATTACTAAATTTAACTTGTTTGTTTAAATTCAGCTCATATAAATTGTTTACAACCACTTACCCTAAACATTTTTAGTAAATCCAATGAATCATTGTTTTCAGTGCAGGGTCTTTTGACATTCAAATTTTGCCACAGGTTTAATTCAAATGATTTGTTATTGAGCATGAGTTAATTATGACAAATTATTAATATAATTATGGTGAATTATTTCTTAAATACAAGTTTCATTAAAAACATATTTTCACAGACAATGCTATACAGTTATTTTTCTAAAACAATCAGCACAATCATTCCTTTGTTTACAACGTTTGTTGCATCCATATACAGTATAGCTCACCATAATGCTCAGTCAGGAGCTGTTACGTAGCTTTGATTTAAAGACTGTCAGTCCAGAAATCCTTGCTTTGAAATGAATTGCTTGAAAATGATGTTGTTGTTTTTTTTTGCACAATTGCACAATATGTAATTTTTGAAAGTGGCTCTTACAGGGCAATGCACTATACATAATACAGTGTGATTTCAATACATGCTGTATTTTTCCTAGCATGTTCTTGCATCCTAGTAGCAAGTATCGTATGCTCAGTTTATCATGGACCAATGCTTAAATAAACCAGAATGAACCTGAACACATTAATGAAATAGGTTACACCAAACGTTTAATTATTTCCATAATTTACTGATGTTTAAGCAATCCTAGATATACAAAGTCTGTCCAGAAATATCCATTCATGTAAAATTAACAATTGAGACCTTTATTGAAGATGCAAGCTAAAAGAAACATTGTGCATAGGATAATGATGCCTCAAAACTAAAGTGACCTTTGAAAAAGAAAAAAATTCACACTGTCGAATAGATTCAGAATAATACAGTGAGGCAGCTGATGGAGTGTTTTGAGCAGTGGAAGAGACATTGGGAGAAGTGTGAAGTTCCAAAGACTTTTGAGGGGTCATTGCTTATTGTATATTTTAAATATTTTTCAATTTGTCTATTTTACATTTTGCATGGCTAAATGCTATCTGGACAAACCTGTATCTGCCTTTCTTGTTTCAGATGAACACAGTCAGAGTTATAAAAGTTATCCTGGCTCTTCATCACTTTGAAATGGCAGTAAAAAGTGCAACAATTATCCCAATTTTAACTTTATTAACATTTATAACTTGTTGTCTATAGTTTGATGTGGGACATCGGAAGGTAGGAGAGAATCGATGCCTCTCTTTATCTTAGCCTTCACTATCTTATGTCATATGTCATAACAACTGTCTTTTAGTAAATGTCTTTTAGTTTCAATCTCTCTGACAGTTCTATGTCAGATTGTGCCTTGTTTGTAAATAAATTAATCTGGGGAAAATGAAGTAAACACCGGCCAAGTATTAACTGATGCAGTATTTTATATAAAAAAAATGCATAGGCATGTGTTCACTACAGGCAGTGCTAAACAGGTGATGTAGACTTGGGCACTGATCTTCAGCAGAGTTTTGCCACAATATGAAGTGTCTCTTTCCACAATCTATCGTTTCATTTCAGATGGGGTTCAATATAAGCTTTTTCTAGGCTAAAGAGAAAGTTTTGAGTTCTGAAATTTACCGAATGTTTTTATAGTACAATCACCTCTTCTATGTCAAAAAAAAATCAAGAGAATTATGATTTCTCAATACTGTACTTACCCTACTGTAACTCATTCATTCATTAATTTTCTTTTTGGCTTTGTCCCTTTATTAATCTGGGGTCGCCAGAGCAGAATGAACTGCCAACGCAGCGGATGCCCTTCCAGCCGCAACCCATCACTGGGAAACATCCATACACACTCATTCACACACATACACTACGGACAATTTAGCTTACCCAATTCACCTATACTGCATGTGTTTTGACTGTGGGGGAAACCGGAGCACCCGGAAGAAACCCACGCGATCACGGGGAGAACATGCAAACTCCACACAGAAATGCCAACTGATCCAGCCGAGGCTCGTACCAGCGACCTTCTTGCTGTGAGGCGATCATGGTATCCACTGCTCTACCGTGATGCTCACTGTAACAAATTAAGTATTTAAAATAGAAATTCCTTGGTTGAGAAGTTAACATACTGCAAAAATCCCCCTCAAACAACAAAGCAACCTCCTTTTGCTTTGGTGGTTTTTCCATGTCTCATCAAACACTGCTATTTTCAGGGTGTCCAGTCATGCAGCTTCTGTAATTACGGTGAGCAAGGTAACCTGTAATCTACTGAAAACAGGGAGCGCTGACACTTTGAAATGTCTGCAACTATATGTATGAATGAATGCACAACACATCATTTTTGTTGATATGTGCCACACTCTCTGAAACCACTTTTCTGTCTGATATGTCTTTTTCTTATATATATGCTGAAAATATTATTGTCTAACATGCAATTAATGGTACAGTATATCATATCAGTTGAATTATTTATTTACCATCTAAGATCTGGAAAAACAGCTATTTATGGAAAAAAGGATGTAGCCATAGATCTATTTTATGACTTCCTTGCCCTTTCGTGGATTAAGAAATGTCTTCTGCAGTGCAGAGAAAAACAGATCCTCTGTTATGTAATGTGACATGTCCAGACAGAAGCACACACATTCACACAGACATTGTCAGCTGTTAGAACATTCCTGGAGGGAGACCATTATCCATATGCTCTGTACTAGAACCCTGTTTTGATAGTAGCACTGCAACATTTTTCACTCCAAAACTATTTCAGAACCACATCGTCCTTGACAGATCCAGAGAGATTTTCACAGCCATTTGCATTATGTGTAGTGACTGACTGTGTGTGGCTCCCTGAAGATGTGTGTGTGTGACCAGTTTTCACAATGGAAGTAAAATAATCAATTTGAGAAGCAGGATTAAGAGGGTGTGTTACCATAGCGATTGTAGTTCACTGCAGTTATGCCATAGCTGCTTTATTAGGTTTTAGGAATCTATTTGTGTCTTTGAACGGGTTTAGAGTGGTCAATATTCATTTTCTTTGGAATTTTTAATCAAAACCTTTTTAATTGAAATATTTTATTTTATTTCGGAACATTTTTTATGCAGTTTTTGTACAACCATATAGAAAACCGACGACTCTGCACTGGTGTAGGTTTAAACTGTGCTGTTTGTTTTGGACGCCACGTGGCAAATCCATGGTTCATATATTATGTCCAACATATTTTGTCTTCAGTTTGATCAATTTAACCCATCCTCGCTGAATAAATACCTTTTTAAAGTATTTTTTTGTACTGATTACTTATGAATAGTGTTATAGAAGTGATTGGATCTAGAGTACTTCAGCACCATTCAAATGTACAACAGGTATAATTATCACTGAATTGTTTTTTATAATACGTATTAGGGGCCTCACACTGGCGCATTGGATAGCACGTTCGCCTCACAGCAAAAAGGTCGCTGATTCGAGCCTCGGCTGGGTCAGTTGGCATTTCTGTGTGGAGTTTGCATGTTCTCCCTGTGTTGGCGTGGGTTTCCTCCGGGTGCTCCGGTTTCCCCCACAAGTCCAAAGACATGCGCTATAGGTGAATTGGGTAAGCTAAATTGTCCGTAGTGTATGAGTGTGAATGGGTGTGTATGGATGTTTCCCAGAGATGGGTTGCAGCTGGAAGGGCATCCGCTGCGTAAAACATATGCTGGATAAGTTGGCGGTTCATTCTGCTGTGGCGACCCCAGATTAATAAAGGGACTAAGCCGAAATGAAAATGAATGAATGAATGAATAATACGTATTAGCATAAATTTGTGCTAGAGCACATGGCAATTCCAGCTCCAGTTTTATTAATAATCATACTTTCACAGCAGCACCTGGCTTACAAACAGCACCCCCCCCCATTTTAAAATACTAATTTAAAACATACAGGAGGTCTAACTTGGAAAAACAGCTCTCCACTTCTTTCAATCCTCACTCATCCTTCATGCCATCTCAATTATTGACAGCAGCCATAAGTCCTTTCAAAGTACATGTTCACCTTTTTTTTTATAGATCAGCAATATAACAAAGAAAAAGAAAATGACACAAGAACACATTCAAGCCAATGGGAGAGAAAAGGTCAAGGACAGGGCCAGGTTTAAAGGGTGACCTTGAAGTATACCGTTATTAAAAAGCTCCATTAAGTGGCCTTGGCTGGACATGTTCATGATGCAGAGCTATTGGCACTATACATGAGGACAGAAAGGCTTATTTTCCTCTTGTCCTCCATGAACTGTGTGCGCTGCTTTGTGTGAGTCGGTATATTAGCAGGTGTGCTCTCCATCGCCCTCCATCTCTCTGGGGTAGTAAACACACCAGCAGCACGCCATTACCTGCTTATTGAGGCATCGTTTCTATCAATTACCTCCGTCTAAATCCCTCTATGCAAATCAGTCCTCAAGGACATGCTCAGCTGTCACTCTCCAGCAGCCAATCACACGTGCTGTCATTGATTACCATGGAAATCAGCTTAAGAGGGAGATGCTTATTATGACAAACTCAAGTCTTATCTCGCTGGAACTTGTCATTTGTCTCCATTTTCTATATTAGGCTTCATCTTAATGACAGAGTGTTTTAGGTACATTAACCTGTCACATCACTGCTTTATTTAGAATCACAAGACAAGGGGGATTTAAAAGAGGGCATTTTACTTTTAGTGTTTCTGGAGAATGTTAGAAGGTTGATGGAACATTTCTCTCTTTTGCTTTCTCTTTTTATTGCCATTATATTGTAAATATAATGAACATACATATGCAGAGACATGACTTTTTTTGTAGGGTTCAGTTACATTTTTAAAATTATTTAAAATAATTAAAATAATAATAATAATAATAACGTTTGTAGCAATTGTGTTGTACTAACAGTGCTGAGTTGCAGAAGGAAGTGTAAAACATATGCCAGAGTTTAAAACATATACCAGAGTAATTGGCGGTTCATTGGCGGTTCATTCTCCTGTGGTGACCCCTGATCAATCTGGGAATAAACTGAAGGAAAGCGAGTGAGTGAGGAAAAACTGAGAAATTATTTGAAATTAATCTGAGAATTACTGAGCAAATTCAAGGAATTGAATTTAATAAAAAATCAAAAAATTTAAACCTCATGGTTGCTCAAAAACAGTCAAAATATTCAAATCTATTATAATCTAAAAATGTATATTATAGTATAGTTTTTGAAAAAAAATAAATAAATAAATTAAAAACACTTACAAACTTTCCATTGCCTCACTAAAAACTATGCAGCTTTTAGAATTGTTTAACGAATTCTAAGGGTAAAATGAGTCTGACTAAATTAAGCATTCGCAAGCATAAGAAACTTCTTTCAGATGTATTAAAATGTGGTAGTGTACATTCATATTTTTAATTTACAGAGATCATAAGATAATAGGGCCTCACAGTGGCGCAGTGGGTAGCACGTCAAGGTCGCTGGTTTGAGCCTCGGCTGGGTCAGTTGGCGTTTCTGTGTGGAGTTTGCATGTTCTCCCTGTGTTGGCGTGGGTTTCCTCCGGGTGCTCCGGTTTCCCCCACAAGTCCAAAGACATGCGGTATAGTTGAATTGGGTAGACTAAATTGTCCGTAGTGTATGAGTGTGAATGGGTGTGTATGGATGTTTCCCAGAGATGGGTTGCAGCTGGAAGGGCATCCGCTGCGTAAAACATATGCTGGATAAGTTGGCGGTTCATTCCGATGTGCGACCCCAGATTAATAAAGGGACTAAGCCGAAATGAAAATGAATGAATGAATAAGATAATAAAAAATTGGTACCAAAAGACGAAAAAGGGCATGGGGTCAAAAAGTCATGGTCCTGAAGGCAACCGAGGGGAGTTAAACGAAAGCTGATATTGTCTTTTCTGTGGAATTGACAAGATTTCCACATATATTTCAAAGTCTCTATTTAGGAAAGCACTGACTGCTTTGTTCGCTTTCTATGACAATAAAGAGAGGCTTCTTAATGCCGGGCCACATTTACAAAGCATTCACCCTGCACAAAGAAACCAATTACTCTGACAAGGTCTGAGGAGCACATAGCCATGCCCACAGTTTTATTGGGCTCCCAACTTAGAGGTGATTTTGTGTATCAGTGAACACCATCAGAAGGGAGGTTTTCATCCACTGGAACTAAGCACTAGTACAACCCATATTAAATGAAAAGGAGGTTTGTGAGTCATCTGGTTCTGTAAAGCAAGGATTTCACTCTGAATGTGACCTTTTAGTTCAGCGGGCCTGATTTCTTAAATGAAGATTTAATTGGGGAAAATTGCTCTTCTCATATGCTGTCCTGAAAGGAAACATGCCATTTTTATTTCTACATCCTTTTTTAAAATCCTGTTTATCTGTAAGTTATGTTTTGCAACATGTTAACTCGTAAAACGTAAACCATAAAGCTATTATTTTAAAGGGATAGTTCACTCAAAATTGAGAATTTTGTTATCATCGTTATCACCTGTTACTCCTTTCACAAATCCTTATGAGTTACTGTCTTTTGTTGAACACAAAAGTAAATATACTGAAGAATGATGGAAACCAGTAATCATTGACTTCCATATGATTTTGATTGCCAGCATTCATCAAATTATTTTAATTGATAAAAAATAATTAAACTCATAATGTTTGGAACCCATTGGGAGCTATTAAATAGTGGGTAAATGTCATTTTTGTCAGATGATATAATTGGCCCTGATGCTCAGCAATGCTTTTGTCATCTGATTCTGATACATTTGTGCATATTTAATAAAATTATTTAACTGTAATATGTCAACAAATGAAACAACAATACAATAAAAAGTGTTGAGAATCTGGAAATGCATAAATAGATATTTAAAAGCTCATCAAAAGTTCATTAAATAATGGCTTGTTTGCATTTAAAATATAAAGTAATCGGTGCGTCCCAAATTGGATACTTATGCACTATTCTACGCTATTTGGTAGTATAAATAGTGTAAGTAGTGCATTCACACTGAAAACATAAAATAATGTGCATAAAATAAAGTGCACTTTAATTACCCGGAGGGCAACACGGTGGCGCAGTGAGTAGCACAATCGACTCACAGCAAGAAGGTCACTGGTTCGAGCCTCGGCTCGGTCAGTTGGCATTTCTGTATGGAGTTTGCATGTTCTCCCCGTGTTTGCGTGGGTTTGCTCTGGGTGCTCCGGTCTCCCCCACAAGTCCAAAGACATGCGCTATAGGTGAATTGGGTTAGCAAAATTGTTCGTAGTTTATGTATGTGAATGAGAGTGTATGGATGGTTCCCAGTGATGGGTTGCAGCTTGAAGGGCATCCGCTGCGTGAAACATATGTTGGATAAGTTGGCAGCTCATTCCGCTGTGGCGACCCCTGATTAATAAAGGGACTAAGCCGAACTGAAAATGAATGAATGAATTAATGAATGAATTAATGAATAATTACCCGGATGATGCTCTTATTCAACCTTTAAAATGAAGTGTGGAATGATGGACACTTCACGCACTCAACGACCGCAGCTTTGCTCATGTAGCAGAAGGGGCGGAACTTTCGGGCACTCATGTTAGACTGCTTTATTTATTTTGGATTGTAAAAGCAAAATTATCCTATTAGAGTGATTATTCCACCTCCGAAGATGAATGCGGTTATACTCATGGCAGGAATTATTTGGTAATTTCACTACTTTGGCAACTGTCAAACGTCATCTGGCAAACGGTTTGAATTTCCGCTTAGTAAAAAAACGTTAGTGTTCCATTTGGGACGACACTACATTCATATACTATGCTGTTGAGTGTTTAAGAGCATAAGTACATAGTGCATGAGTGCATAGTGTATAGTGTGTCATTTGGGACGCAGCTAGTCAGTCCAGGAAGTATGGTGAAGTCCCATTCATTATTTTATTCTTATTTTCAAGTTAGCCCTAAGTTAAATGAACAACACTGTACTGTATATATTTTAGATTTTACCACATTTTCTTTTTTTTTTAAACACGATGGCTAAACCAGCTAATGACCTACTTGGACATGTAAGAAGTCAACTTTATTCTTGAAAGAGGTGTACTTAAGCTTGTCGGGCTCTTCATCATGACTGAAAGACTAAAGCCGCAGCCTTTCAACACACTGACAGTTGTCTGTTCTCGCACAGCTTTTATAGGCCAGGCTACAGCTGTGTAGTGTGGCCTATAAAAGCTTTCTTACAACAGAAAACTGTCACAACAGTGAAAGGCTCTGCAGACGGCCTGAGACGAGGGGCTGAGCATGACCGACTCACACTCCTCACTCAAACCCACCATCACACGAACTGACATTTACTGCCACAATACAGTAATACAATCCTTCTGTTGATCTGAGAGCGACGAACATAAGAAAACCATAAAGCTCACGTGCTTTTAAAACATGTAAAGCTCTATAGGGAGATAGGATTAATTGATATCTGACACAAAAATGGAGCAGATGAATGAAAGCTCATACTTAATACTCATTGTGCTCGTGGAATTGGGTTTCCATTCTCCTTAGGGGCTTTATTAGATTCGTTTGTGTTTAATTCAATATTCTGATTACATTAGCTGCCTATTAGTCACTCTTCATTTGAATCAGCTCTGAAAATTAAAAGTAGTCAGTGAGATGTTCATCTTGATCTCATCTTTTGAGTGAGTGGCTTGTGTCTACGGAAACAATTTGTTTCAAGTTTATTGCAGCATATTCATATTTATATAAAAAATGTAAGTATGCTGAGAGTGTAGGGAGATTCTGCAGCTTTCTGATTGGTGGAGATTTTGCAGAGCATCATATAGTAGGTAATGCAGATTTTATGCTGCTAATCTAATGTAATGATGTTCAAATCTAAATTGAAATGAAGACAATATTAAAAATGTAAAACAGTATACATTCTGTATTAGGGAAGAGAAACTGAATGAAATGAAATGAACAAAATTTATCTCAATGCATAAAGTATTTAATTGCTTTACTATTGGGTGGAAAAATGTTGACCAAAGATGCACACGATTTTTGTTTTGCACATGATTGTTGTCATTGAAGTTGTTTTTCCCCACAGTATTAGATTGAATGATCAGAGAAACCTGTACAGTACACCATGGTCAGAAGTGGACATAAGACTCTAACCCTACGCATTTAAATGTCAGATTTGAATGGGAAGTGTCTTGTTTACCTGTGATCCGATCGACCAAACGCATCTTATTGCCTGGTGTAAACAGGACAACATTGGTCATGTGTACATAGCTGTTAGTTGGCCTTGTACTTATCATGGTAAACTTCATAAACTAGCCTACAGTATACAGTGTGATCAAGTGTAAGTGATCAAACTGTACGTTGGAAAAGCAGCTGACGAAAAAAACTAGACTGATTGAATCAAAATGGTGTTCAAATTGCGAAATGACAAGAAATAATATTGATCGCGCCACCAAAAACATTAAAATGAAAGTAATGAGTCAGGTTTAAAAACGTAAAAGTGAAAAGTAGTCCGAAAAATAAATAAAGTACTGATACCAGAAAAATCTACTTGAGTACAGTATCGAGGTATTTGTACTTATTGCACTCTATACTACCATAGCATATTTGTCAGTAGAAATAGTAAATAACATACTGCTTGTTCTGGTTATCACAGACTTGCTCTGTCTTGCATTATTCAGACAAATCTGGCGCCATCTTGTATAAATATTTATCGATTGATAATTAAATTGAAGCACTCAATATTGAGAGTAGACTTTGTGGTTACCAAATGTACAGATGTATATATTCATTCATTCATTTTCATTTCGGCTTAGTCCCTTTATTAATCTGGGGTCGCCACAGCGGAATGAACCGCCAACTTATCCAGCATATGTTTTACGCAGCGGATGCCCTTCCAGCTGCAACCCATCTCTGGGAAACATCCACACACACTCATTCACACACATACACTATGGACAGTTTAGCTTACCCAATTCACCTATACCGCATGTCTTTGGACTTGTGGGGGAAACCGGAGCACCCGGAGGAAACCCACGCCAAGATGTATATATTTTGAGTCCAATTATTTAATTGTGAAAAGTAGCTGTGTCATGAAAAAAATACATCCCACTGGTTGTTGCTGCAAAATAATCCCCTTTAGGATGGATACAATTGATACACTTGGTCAAGGATAATTGTTAGATAACAACAAGCTGGATGAATATTATCTCTAAATCTCTAAAATAATACACAAGCATGGAAAAACTGAGAAAACTACAGCATGCTGTCAGCTTCAGTTCCGCTCATGGATATGATAGTGAACTTGCTACTAAGTGCCTCAAACCAAACTCAAAGATCTAATGTGTCTCCTGGAAAACATTGGCAACTCCAGTGAATATTTAATCAGATTGACAGCATACTTTCCAGATTCGTATGCAAAATGCATTAGCTGGTCAGTGAACTGCGCTGTCGGGGGGTGGCCATGGAACCCGAATTGCTGAGTAACACTGGCACAGCACTTTACAAACTCACACTACAACACTTCATTAAATCCATTCTGCCAAGTTTCAGAATAATCGCAATAAATCAGCTCTTCTTCACTTCTCAGACATCATTCTCAAATGCCACATTTGAAGTATCTATCACAGTTAGTGGATGAAGACAGTTAATAGCATGACAGCAGACACAAAAGCGGGTCTTGTATTGTGTGTGTGCATCTTCTATACATAAAACCTTTCTGTAATGAGGACGAAATGACTAAAATCGCTCTCTCATTTTGCTCTGAATTACATATTTTATTAAAGGGAGTGGGGAAAAACATTGTGGATGTGCTGACTGTTCAGAGACACGGAGCACTTCAAGAAGACTCACAGTCTCAAGCTTTATGGGACAGCAGGGGTTTATTCTACATCACAATGTCTTACTTCTGCTTTGTTGCCAGCTCTTGCGTGCCAACGAGGTGCTGATGCAACTTTCAGGGGACACATGACAGCGTGTATGTGTGTGAGTGTGTTTGAATGTGTGTGTGTGTGCGCGTGAGAGAGAGGCTGTGCCAACACTCTCGGTTTTGAATGCCCCCCTGAGCCTGAGCTTATGTGTCAAATAAAAAGACATCAATGCCTTCACACCACATACACGACAGATAAAGAGATGTGGCATAAATGAACAATGATTAACAATGTCTTAAAAAGAACTTTCAATCAGAGAGTTCTGAGCGGAAGCTCATAAAGACTAATGGAAGATAAACTAATACATACAGCTCTGAAAAAAAACATTACTCACTATTTACTCACCCTCAAGCGATTCCAAACCTTTATGAGTTTCTTTTGTCTGTTGAAGATTAAGAAGATATATTGAAGAAAGCTGAAAACCTGCAACCACTGACTTCCATATAGGAAATGTTTACAGGTTTTCAACATTTTTCTAAATACCTTTCTTTAGTGTTCAGTCATAAAAGTTTGAAACAAGTAAAGGGTAAATAAATGATGTTGTATTTTTGGAGGTGAACTATCCCTTTAAGAAACTGCTTGACAATTCTCTGTTTTTCTAGATTTACTGGATTGATTAGGAACTGGTTTGAGTTAATATTTGTTTTATTATATAAAGGACTGAGAACTTTTTTCTTTGAATTTCAAATAAAAATATAATTTAGAGTTTTTTTTGTTGTTAAAATGACAGTTGGTCAGATTAAGAAATGTTTTGATTTGCTGTGACTGAAAATCAGGGCTATTCCACCAAATATTGATTTCTTAAAGTCTGCAAGAACTGGAAGCTGCGATTGTTTTGTTTTTTTTGTTTTTTTCCCATATTTTTTTCCGCACAGTTCCAGAAACTCTTCTAGAGAAACGGAATATTAATAGAGAAAACAGTGGGCGTGGCTTGTTTTTTCTACTGCAAGCTGGTTGGATGTAGTAGGGAAAAGGTTTCGGGAGAGTTATCACAACCTAACCTCCTCCTCACAATTTCTATTTGTTGTCAAAACTGAGAGTTAGAGGGGCGTGGTTAAGTATGTTAACCACGCCCAATACCTCAGACATAAATAATCTGATAATTTTACTTAAAACAAACAGGAAAACTATTTTTTTAAGGGGAAACAAGAACTAACAAAATCATATGGTTAGTTTTGATTTTATTTGTACTTTAACTCTTCGGAAGTTAAAATGTGGTATTGTTTAAAAAAACATGTCTAAAAACATGGAATCGAACAAAAGCGGCATTTTACTCAAACTATATATTGTAAACCCAAAGAAATTGTCCAGTTGTCTCTTATTTTTTTACAGAGCTGTATATTTGAAAAGAAAGTGTGTTTTAAGTTTTTCAAGGGCCAGAATTCTAAAAATATGCACTTTTAGATTTTGTTTTTGCTCTTTGTGCATAAATGTAATGACGGACTGGGTCAGTTAATTAGTGGAAGTGATATGACGGTGTGAAAACTGACAGAAGCCCCAGTTCAGAGACTGAAGAGCCCATCTCGACAGCTGTGCTGCTTTTAATCTCACAGACAGAAGCAGACAAGCAAGCGCACAAACTAATGAGTCGGAATTCAGTATCAAAGGGTCATGGAAGGTAAAGCTTTATTCAAGCCTGCCTTTTATGTTTGACTACAGACGAATTCAAACATAAACAAGACACTCAGAAGACTCTGAATGACTGATTTTGTAACTGTGCAGCCATCAGGGCCAAATATTACTCTAAGCATATGACAGCAGGTTTTCTTTGGAGACTGTTTGATGTTGCACAGTGACTAGCAATCCCAGTTTACCAATTTCTAAGCCTTGGGAATATTACTGACAAGTCCTATCTGTAGCTGTTTTTACACTGGAACTACTAGGTAACAAAATGTAAATAATATACAAAGATGCAAAAAAAAGTCAGTCTGCACAAGATCCCTTTTAAAAGATAAGATGAATATTATTTACATTACTGGAGAACCTTGTGTGTTCAATTAAAACCTTTCAGGAAACTTGAAACCATCATTAAATACCAGATTTATTTGAACCAACATTCCTATTCACTTTACTGGAACAATGTTTCTTAATAACTTGGCTTCCTGACAGCTTTTCAAAGAGTTCACAGTAAACACAATCTTCTTATAGTATTTGCACACAGTTTTTGCTTGTAATTATTCACATGTGATTTTTCAGGTTTTTTATTTTTAATAAATTTGCAACAATTTCAAAAAATCTTTTTTCACATTGTCATTATGGGGTATTGTGTGTAGAATTTTGAGGAAATAAATGAATTGAATCCATTTTGAAATAAGGCTGTACCATAGAAAAATGTGGAAAAAGTGAAGCTCTATGAATACTTTCCGGATGCACTGTATTCTTAACAACACCCCACACCTTACCTTTAGTTTGCTACAAGGGGATGATGCGCAAAAAGAAAGCTCTGCCCCCTACAATATTCTGTTTCAGTTGGAAGTACATCAACACACTGAAATAAAATCTCAGCAACTTTCAATGGTGATTCTCTATTTAATGCAGTTTTTTGTAGTAAGTTTTAGTGCTACAGTACTACAGTAAATCTAAAATGCTTTATTGTGTATATAAATGCACTATTAAGATCGACTTACAAATATAGTGTTTGAATCCCCGCTTTATACTAAGATGAAGAAAAACAAGCAGCACGTTAGCTGAAGATTACAGCAGTCAGTGCAGATTATAGTCTAAAAACTTTCCTTGCGGGAGACTTCTAATTCATCTTTGCGAAGTGCAAAAGACAAATGGATTTATTTAAAATGTTAATCACATGTTTTGCGCACGCTGATGTGATTGTGTGAGACAGCACGAGAGGGAGAGTTGTGATTCTGGAGGTGTCTGGCGCTTTCGCATTTCAGAGCATGAAAGTTTGATTGCTCTCACTCAATGCAGTGTTTCTCCTGGATTATTTAGCAAATGGGCAGTGGCTGTTTATCATACTAATCCGGCTCAGCACAGGTACAGGCTAGCAGCTGTCTGCACACTCATCAAACCTAATAAATCTGTGCACTCGTGAGCCACAGCCGGACAGACACGTCTCATTCTTCTCACTCCTGCTGGGAGGTCCAGAGAGGTCGTGCGGTGCAGAGATCTATTTGTTTGCCTGCAACAAGATCTAAAGGAGTGAAGCTGCACACGGTCACATATCAATACCATATTCATCTGCCTTGTTGCTATTTTTGTATTTGATTGCAGAGACTGTAAGAAAGCTAGAGAAAATAACATTAGTTCATGTGTAATTGTGCTTTTCGGAAAGATTATGTTCGGTGTTTAAAAGAACACTGTTCACTAAGAACAAAGTGCTTAAATGCAACTGATTTGCCCTTGCTGTTTGCATTGTGCTTGCAAATTGAATTATGCAAATGCTGTAACTGTGATAAACACAACAGCAAAAATCTGTTCTGAATGTAGTTAACGTGGCATAATTGGTCATTATGCAGCAAGTGGGATTTTATTACATTAACAGTAATACAGGAGTATTAATACTAAAGTCCCTTGAGGTGATTGTCATTTTAGTCAACTACAAAACAAAATGGTGCCAATTGTTTGTATGAAATACATTATTAATAATCAATATGATATGGCTGTCATGCTTCATCTTTAGATACACAGACACAACAGCACAAAGGGGAATTAAAGTACACACTTACAAATGGAGGTACAAATACAGTACAAATCATTGTTCTAATCAGTAGTCCCTAAAAAGTACAAACGTGTACCTCTGGAAAAGATACCATCCCAGTGACAGTTTTTGTCATTTTATTTTGGAGAGTGTGTGAATCATACTGTAGCAGGCAAAAACAACATGGAGAACATGTAGAAATATAAAGTATCAACAAAAAAGAGCAAAGGTGACCTTAAATATATGGATAATATGGAAACTAAACAGGAATACCTTGGATAATTGAATCATTGGGCATGGAATTGAATGAGTCATTCATTCATTCATTCATTTTCATTTCGGCTTAGTCCCTTTATTAATCTGGGGTCATCACAGCGGAATGAACCGCCAACTTATCCAGCATATGTTTTACGCAGCGGATACCCTTCCAGCCGCAACCCATCTCTGGGAAACATCCACACACACCCATTCACACTCATACACTACAGACAATTTAGCTTACCCAATTCACCTATACCGCATGGTTTTGGACTTGTGGGGGAAACCGGAGCACCCGGAGGAAACCCACGCCAACACAGGGAGAACATGCAAACTCCACACAGAAACGCCAACTGACCCAGCCGAGGCTCGAACCAGCGACCTTCTTGCTGTGAGGCGAACGTGCTACCCACTGCGCCACTGTGAGGCCCGAATTGAATGAGTGGTGCGGGTAAATCAAAGGAAGAAAGCAAGAACATAATACTGACAACATATGACGCTTGTTAGCTTGAGCTTGTTGTGATTTACAACTGTAAATGACAGCAAATATTTGGAATGGTGCAACTGACCTATCAGAAATACATTTTCCTGAGAGCTCTGTAATGAGTGCATTAGTGCATTTTTTCCAGAAGTATTTTCACCATTATTTGTTCTCATTCTCATTTGGTTAAAATATTAAAAGTAATGAACAAAACCAACCAACAGCTATGAGGTGAATCAAAGCATTACAGTTTTACATTTGAAGCACATACATGAAAAAAAAAACTTGGTAACTCTTCACAATGATGTTCCATGAGTCAATGTATTTACTAACATGCGTTAAGAATGAACAACACTTGTACCGCATTTATACATTTCCTAATGCATTATTAAAATTCACAGTTGTGCTTGTTAACATTAGTTAATAAACTCCAAGTTACAGTAAAACAAACTAACAATGAACAACTTTATATATTTTTTAACTAAAATTAACAAAGATAAATATATACTGTAATAATGTATCGTTCATGGTTTGTTCATGTTAGTAAACACATTAGTAGCTAATGTAGCATTATTGTAGTGTTACCAAATATTTTGCACTTCATCATTTTCATGAGGGAAAGAACTAACATCTCATGAAGCTGCTGAAATGACATGGTCAAATAATAAAAATGACCTAACTGTACAAACAATAATTTAAAACAATTGAGAGCAAACAGAAATTACCAGTGCATTATGGGAGTAGGCACAGCTAAAGACCTCTTCTGGCATGGTTTCCCTGCTGGTACTCTGATTGGTGTTTTTATAGCATCATGGGTAATGTAGTTTTGAAATTCATTCATTCATTCATTCATTCATTTTCTTTTCGTCTTAGTCCCTTTATTAATCTGGGGTCGCCACAGCAGAATGAACCGCCAAACTTATCCAGCATATGTTTTACGCAGCGGATGCCCTTCCAGCCGCAACCCATCTCTGGGAAACATCCACACACACCCATTCACACACATACACTACGGACAATTTAGCCTACCCAATTTACCTGTACCGCATGTCTTTGGACTTGGGGGTGAAACCGGAGCACCCGGAGGAAACCCACACAAACACGGGGAGAACATGCAAACTCCACACAGAAATGCCAACTGACCCAGCCGGGGCTCGAACCAGCGACCTTCTTGCTGTGAGGCGAACGTGCTACCCACTGCGCCACCGTGCAGCCCTAGTTTTGAAATAAAACGTTGAATTACTGTGAAAAAAATATATATATTCAACAAAAGCACAAACATTTTTTAAAGTTTCAACATTGATTGTTGCAAACTAAATTTCGTATGAAAAAACCTCGTACACATTCTATACACAGCATTAGCTTACCCAAAGGATTTTAGCACATTTTTCACATTCACTTTTATCTTGTGTAAGGACTATACTATTCCTTTCAATATGTATATGTTTAGTATATGAGGTCTCGTATGTGGCATTGTGTTTCTGTCATGTAACTACCAGCAACAGTTTTTTACTGCTCAGTTCACAAGTCCTCTCCAATGGTCTTTCATTTAAATATTTTGAACAGATCTTTATTATTTCTTCTGGTGTCTTTTGTGCGTGCTAAATTCACAATTTCCTGTGCCATGTTTCAGTATTCTGTGTGGTGGTCCATTAAGTGTCGAATAGCCTAAATTTAAGATATCCTTTCTTTTATAGCTTCTCTATTGCTCTAGTTGTTTCTTTGAGTCTACTGTACCTGTTTGAATATTCATCTGAGTCTTACAAGTCAGTATATAATATGCCTATTTCTCTTTTCTTTCTACAGCTCTTTCTTTTCACTCACTTCTCATTTCCTTTTACTTCAACATGAGCTGGAAATCATCAAATATAATAATCACATTATCTGGATTCTTTATCATTCGTATCTGCTACTCTACACTGTCAATGATCCAGTGTAGGATCCTAGCTATATAATTTGTGGGCAGAAAAAAAGTTCAATTTAAGTAAGCAAACACTCACACATGAGTGTTTGGATCTTTATTGCAGTGATTATGTGTGTGTGATGTGATGTGATGGCATGGGATGTTTCTCTTTCCATTTTTCAATTTTTTCTAACCAATTCTGTGTGTTCAACTCCTGATGGAAATCAACTTTGTGACATTACATATGATTGAAAAGGAAACACAACATCGTAAAATAAAGCTAAAGATGACCCTGTGGAGATCCACTGTGGAAAGTCTCCTCCAGCACATCCCAAATGCGTTCAGTGGAGTTCAAGTCAATGAGTAGCCAATTCATCTGTGAAAATAAAGCCTTCTTTTACAATCTGAGCCCAACAAATCTTGTCATTGCCATCCTGGAATATCATCAAGTGTCAAGTTGTTTCAACCCAAATATTGGGAAAAATTGAATATTTAGGGGGGAAAAAATTTATACATTGCACCAATCAGGGACAAAAAGAACTTTAGCCAAATGTATAACATGCCAGAATTTATGAATCACTGCAATAATTATACAAAATGTACATTTATGTTGGCATTGATTGCCCAGTGGTTAGTGTGCCAACATATAGCGAAACATTGTCCTGGCATCTTGAGTTTCCTAATCCCAACCCCTCAATTCACTTCCTGTCATCCTACTGTCCTGTCAGATAAAAAAATAAAAATTAAAGCAAAAGGTCAAAAAATGCAATAGGATAAAAATAAATGTACTTTTATTCATTTGGCAGAGGCTTTTATCTAAAGTGATTTACAGTACAGGTGTGGATAAAAGAAGCACTTCAAATCATCAGAGAGCAGCAGCACTGTAAATAAATGCTATGACTAAGTCTAAGTTACTTTAGAATGCTTTTTTGTTTTTAATTCAGAGACGAAAGAGTGTGTTCCACAGGTTTGCCAAGTATATACTCATTGGCATTTACTTCTTTAAATTATTAAAAAAATTCAAGGCTTATTTTAAGACTTTAAGATTAAACTTTTTTTGACCAGGTGGCGTAGGGATAACCCCAAGCTGATGCATTTGATGCCAGATATAATTCTCTCATCGTTTATTTTCTTTTCTAATGACCTCGTGTTCTGTTGATGACACATGCTGCGATTCATACTGGCATTGAAATGTTACCATTTTTAACACCGTCAAAGCGCTTTTGGTGAGAAGAAATGCATAATGTCTTTCCAGTCATATTTTAAAGCACGGTTTTTCCACCTTCTTTTTCTTTGGATCTGACAATTTGGAACTCTGCACTCTTGTAGCTCTTTTGACACTTGATTTAATAGCTTCTGCAGAACTAAATCAGCTACCTGAGATGTCTAATATAGATCACTATATTAGAAGCAGAGAGTGTTGCAGATCTGATTTGTTTCATATGCCAAGAGTTAATAACAGGAGAGGTGAGGAATCACACAGCCAATCGCATAGTCTCTGCCCAGACTGGATTCTCAACCTACTGAAAATCCCTGGTTTAGTAAGGAATAGTTGTATTGGACCCAGAACAAAAACATAATAAAAACATATGCAGAGAAGTCACAGTCTCTAGGGATCTGTGTTACACATTCATAAAATAGCAAACACTTCTGTATTATGTATTGAGCTCACAGGCTGCATTTCAACCAGTAACACAGCTTAAAACAATGCCTCCAAAAAAGTTATTTGCAGTTTACAAAACACAAACTTGAGAGATTTTCCAGCGGCACTTGAAACTTGATGGAGCTTAAAAAAAATGTGATCTGACAGCCGCCATATTTCTTGCTTTCTCCACCTCTCACCTGTGGGCATTGATATTCCCTCCATCTCTTCTAAGCCGCAGTATTCCGCCTGCCTCTCAATCTCTCCGGCTGGCAAATATTGATCTAGCAAAATGACTTCTCAAGGTTAGGGTGCTGGTTTGTGCGCTACAGTAGATAAGACGAGGACCTTGTCATTCTCCGTCTGCGCCACTGAAGCCTGCTGTGTCACGGGTGGAAGTCTAAGCTTTGCCAAAATCAGCTGTAAAATATTTTCTCCATCATGACTTGTTTACCGATGTGTGGTTTTGTTTCATTCTTTTCTCCTGGTTGGATGCTTTCTTTTTATTTTTTTTAAGAAGACACACTGCATCTGTATCGCTGCTGTATCTTGAATGATGTGTGAGAGGAGCTCTGTTTTTCCCCCTCTGTTTCTGCAGCTCATCCTACACTCATTTATATGACTAATAGCCTCATATTAGCCAGACTCAAAAGCATCAGTATCATCTTTGGTCGCTGTGTTGTGTTCATATTTTGCTGCTATAATTAGGACTCACAGTTTAGCATATCAGAGGCTTGATGGTTATGAAATTACTAAAGATTTTCGCTTCTCCCCAGACCACAAACGTGTCAATCATTTCTTCAGATAAATAGGATATTAATAAAACACCTGCAATTCTTTTGTGATTGGGCTAGTGGTGCATGCTCAGTCTGAGTGTCTTCAGAGCAAATAAAGTCTATTCAGTGTTGAGCCCTTCATGGACTTTCATCATCCCTCTACTGAAATATGATTGACATTTGATTATGTTTACTAGTACATCCTTTTATGACTATATATTTTTAAGTGTAATAAAATAATAATAATAATAATAATAATAATAATAATAATAATTATTATTATTATTATTATTATTATTATTTTTTTTTTTCATTGTTTTCTGTAATATTTTGTTTAATTTTCAATATGGAATGCATTATTCCACATACTAATGTTTAGTTTATACTACAGATAGACCATGTGACCATGTAATAATGCTAAAAAAATTTAGATCTGAAGAAAATATAATTAAAAAAGGATGATATATTATTATATAAGTAAACTAGTATGTCACAATGTTACTAGAATTTTAAAAACCTTTAAAAATGATACAGATTCTAAGCTTTTGACTAGTAGTGTATAATATTGTCAACAAAAGTGACGCTCAACCTAGGAAAACTGGATTCTTCACATGTTCTGTAAAATACTTACTGAGTATTTATTGAATTAGTGTACCAATTTTTTTATTCCTAAATGAAATGTCCCAGAGGTCAAACCAAGCTTGTACACTTTATCCCCATCATGTTTCAATCACTCTATGGAGCAGGTATTAGCTATTTTATTTTAGGGGTTTAAGTAAAATTGAAAAATTGAAGAAAATGTCCTCTACGATCAAAGAGAATATTGTTAAAATGGCAAATCAGGTGAACTGGTTGTGAATATTGGTCATCTGTTGGATGTGAGTGCATAACCATTGAAGTGTGATGGCTGGTCAAGAAAGACAAGTAAACCTTTTAACAGAAGGATGACGATCAACTGGTAAGATTGTACCAGACCTTCATCTGCCAATGTTATCTGCTGCAGGATTGAGAGGTTGTGTACCAGCAAAGAAATCATTTATTAGTTTTATCTGACTGTTTCAAAACACCTGGACCGTGGAAGACTGGAGCCATGTTTAGCAGCCTGGCGAGTCAAAATGTAACAACCTAGCACTGCATGGTGTCAGGTGTGTTTATAGGAGATGGCTGGAGTGTTAATGCTAAATGTGCTGCACAGAAACACACTGGTATTGGGAACTCGTGTCAGCAGCAGGTGTTGGAAAGATCTACAAAGCTGTTGGCAGCAGTGGATCGATACTTGAGAATCTTGCTGAACACAACATAGCCAAGTATGTAGCATCTGTTTGGAGAGCAAATGCGTATTTTCCTAAAAGAGGATCCCAAAATGTCAAAATGTTTGCAGACTAAAAAACCAGTAAGAGTACATTTTTGAATACTGAGATTTATACCTCACACGAGAGCGGAATAAACAAGCTTTCCATTGATCTATACATTGTCATGATAGGATAATATTTGGTTGAGATCCAACTATTTACCAATTTAGAATCTGAGCATTCAAAAATATAAATACTGAGAAAATTACCTTTAAAGTTGTCTAAATGAAATGCTTAGCAATGCATAATACTAATCAAAAATTTATTTAGCTATATTTACAGTAGGACAATTACTAAATGTATTCACGAAACATGATTTTATCCAATTTTCTATAAGTTTGACTCATACCATGTATTTTTGAATTCCCAACACAAATTAAGTTAATTTATTTATTTATTTATTTTTATTTAAGTTGATTAGGCATAAAACAATTAAGTTGTCCCCAAAAATCTCAGGAATTGTGTTAATTCAGCTCATTTTAAATAGTTTGGACAAGCAGCAAAAATCATTTTTGAGTGTATTGTCAATATACCTGTGCAACATAAGACTGGTTTTGTGGTCCAGGGTCACAAATATCTATTCTATTCTATTCTATTCTATTCTATTCTATTCTATTCTATTCTATTCTATTCTATTCTATTCTCTTCTATTCTATTCTATTCTATTCTATTCACTATGCTTCTGTAGATATTCTATTCACTATGCTTCAATCATTCTGTAGATAGTGTGACCATTCAATTAACAGATTTGGCCATTTTAACAGTGCCTTCCATCTAGCCATTTTCACTAAAACTCACACAATGACATCTAATAATATAGTTAATACCTTCTACATCATTTATCAAATTATAGGGTGTGCACATTATGAAGTGCAATATTAGCATGCCTTTTAGCAATCCCAGCTTAACAAGGCCTAATGACAAGTTTCAAACTTTTGAGATCACATTAAACTACAGTAGAAGAACATGAAACAGTGAAACTGCATCTCCTCACAAATTATGCATCGCATAAACATTTTGTCTGCATTATGTGTTCAGGGCTTTTACAATTTCATGGGTGTTTGGACTCAAGTTTACTACTATGTTTCAGTTTTGGGAAGCATCACGCCGGCATGGCCAAATAAGTGAGTTAAACCAGCATCTTTAAATCTTTAAACACTTCCTGAACATCATCGTGCTATAGAGATACACAGTCAGCCTGGTCACTTGGTGGATTTATAGTGTTGCTGTTTGTGTAGAAGCGTATATGTTTTGACACAACATGTTTTTAATGTCTCTTGCTGTTGCTGGGTCAGTCACGGTGCCCTAGATCTCATTGGCACAGCTGGCAGGAGAGACGAAGAGGGCACTGTCTGTCTGTCCACCTGAGAGAAATAGTCCAGAAACACTTCAAATCTGCTGTTGATATAGCCGCAGGGACTATAGGCACTACTGTGACCTTTCTATTTTGCTTGACTTTGGAAAACGGGGTGTAAATCGTCAAGTGTCATCACGGCAAGAGCCCTGGAAATGTGTGAATGTAAACCCGGCGGTGATCTGCAGCGAAGAGCAAAAAAGCAGCTGGTCAAAAACTACCACCGAACCCTTCAGAGCTGCAGACCGGCTGCGTTTATGGTTGTGTTCATTAGTGGAAATAAGAAATATAAGTGCACTCCAAGAGGACTGTGGAAATCAATAGTCATGTAGAGTTTATCCGAAAACACACTGTATAATTAATGCTTCCATTGATTTGCTCTGCAGAGGAATGTCAGTTGTTGATCATTATTAGTATCGGAGACAGAAGGAACATTATTTTGAAGATGAAGCCGGGAGGCACTGCAAGACAACACTTCATCTTTTATGACCCTCTGCTAGATATACTGAATATAGCTTCGCGGAAACAGGTGAAACATTTGTTTGATTGACAGTTAGATGCTGCACACTGCAGTACAAATATAGCAGTCTTTACTGATCAGATCAGTTCAAATTCAAATCCATAAACATATTATTATCAATGTTGAAAACAGTTCATCCTTACATACATTACCTTTTTCATTGTAGTTTTTGTGATCATTTTGGTTGTGTTAATGCACAAGTTTTGTCAAACAAGGTGTTTTCTTATTGATGAGTTAAAATGATATCATTATAATAATGTGGGTATATTGGTATTTAAGTTTGTTTTGTATATTGTAAATGTGTACAGTATGTGTGCGAGTGGTTATTTATGCATGTACAGTGCCCAGCATAGATGAGTACAGCCCTTACAGATCTCTCTTTTCAATTAATACTTTCTATAGGATGTTATACAATAAAATATATGTATATACATTAGAATAGTCAGTATCAAAGCCAAAACTAGAACGAATAAAAAAAAAGAAAAACTCAATTAGTTACACTACAATGAATATGTTAGGGCAAATATGAAATAAAATTTTTAATAAAGAGGAAAAATAAAAAGAAGAACCATAAAAAGTTGAAATTATGCATTATCTTTCTAGTCCTAAAGATGTTAGGTGATTTAAATGCACCAACATATATTGACTGTATTCACTGAGAAATGGATACAGATCTAGATTTTTAAAAATCATTTGTGCTGTGCACTGTATGCATGTATGTATGTGACTGCACAAAACAAAAATGATGCATCAAAAGGAATGTTCCTGGTCATTCACTCAACCAACCCACCCTCCCAATACATAAATAAATGAATAAATGATCTACTTAGCCTTCAGTATATGGAAAACAATAGATTTTTATTGTTTTTCATAAAAAACAACAACAGTGGCATTATGTAAACAAACTGTCATTTTTAGGGTTAAAATGCTTGAAATGAATGCATTTTTGGTTGTTATCATAAAGACTGATGCTGGTAAAGAAATTTATGTCAGTGAAAATGTAAAAAAAATCTATACAAATATGATACTTTCTTGCTATTTTATCCTCTGTGGACCTCAGTGCATCTTTTTAATTCATTTTATGGAAACATGATACATTTGTTTTTTAAAACCAGAATTCTCTGACAAACATGAATAAGCAGTCATCTGTTAATGATTGCAAATCATTGTTCTTTAAACTGAACTGCTGAATTGTTTAGATTTCTTTTTTTTTTAAAGAGATACCAATAAACAGTAAATGGATAAAAGATTTGGTGCAAAAGAGTTTATTTTTAAGAATCTCAAAACATCAACTGTGATTTTCCTGCAACATGTTAAGATCATTACCATACTGGCTTCATGACCAATATTTGTATATAAATCAATTTTCTACTAAAGAAAAGCTGATATTGATATGTTTATACTGTATCTCTCTTTCAGCCGTGTTTTTAAAGTACACCGTAAAAGAATTTCAGGTACATATAATGTACATAAATCTCCCTTTTAGAACGTATTTGATATTAGCATCTCGTATGCTGGAGTCTACAGATGACGTTTGCACACACGACAAAGACTAAGACAGCTTCAGCCTCCATACAGAGTATATGACGAAGAGCTGCTACTGAAACTTTGTTCCCTGGGATCAAACGCTACACGAGCGATGCCTCCACAAACCCGCTGATTCATTTCTCCTTAAAGCTTCTTTTATATTAAACAAAGGAAAATAAACTATAAGATCAAAAGATTTACAGATCATTCTTTTCTCCTGTCTCTCCTACTTCAAATGACAACAAAACAAAAAGACAAAACAAAACAACCTTTAAACGTGGCACTTAGAAAACATCCACAAGGAATTCTGATTTTTATTTTAGAACAAAATTTACAAAGCCATTCAAACAGTCTGTATTGTAGGTAATTACTTCTTTTAAACTCAACTTCAAAAAAATCATGAATATTCAAAATACACTTTGACTTCACTTTGCTGTCTCTCATTATATACAAATATGTACAGGCAAGGAAAAGTCAGCGTCTCACAGTCATATGTATCTGTACTGAAAAAAAGATCCTTTCTTCATATCTGTTTGTATGCGTACGTAATTGTATAAATGCAACCAGACCTGGTCCGAACGTTGGGGTGGGGGTTTGTGGCGGGCTGGTTGGCAGTCTTTCGGAATGCTCAGACCGGTCGGCTCAAATCGAGGTCCCATGGCTTGGATCAATGGCTTCTGGGATGGGTCCCCCGGGCACTGCCTGGTAAGAGATGGGCATAGGTGTCTTTACGGGGCTCTGGCGGAAAAGGCCTCCGTTGGGCGCCCGGTGTTTGCAGCGCATGGAGGGCGGCAGAGTGGAACTGCTGAGAGGGAGGGGGAGGCTCCGTACGGGCACGCGGCCGACCCCAGGAGCCTCCTGGAGGAATGAGGTCACGGACAGGCCCCCAGGGGGGAAATCTCTCAGGGCCTCCTGGGAGCTCGGCTGCGGCCGCATGCTGCCCATGTCCAGGGCAGAGATCTCCAGAGACTGACCTGGCAGCTGCTTGTGTGCCAGATCGTCCTCCATCAGCCCACTCAAACGGTGGTGAACCTGCTCCAGATTCACCTCTTTGTCCTGGGAACGACAAAGAAACGGCCAGATTGAGACGGGCTCTAAGGCGGAGGAAAGATGAAAGGGCTTGAATTGATTTGTGGGGTGGAAGGAAGGACAGAAAAGCAAAATTGAAAAGCAAAAAAAGGTGGACGAGCACTGAAGCAAGAACAGATGTCAATGGAAACAACGTGGAAGTGCGTGCGTGTGATCTCGTGGAGAAGAGCATAAGGTGTTTACCAAGGGCTTCAACAATCATATCGGCTCTGATTAATGATAGTAATTACACAGGGTACTACTGACAGCGCAGAATAATCTCATCCAAATAAAGGCAAACCCATTTCGTCTCCCATCAGCTCCAGTAAGCAAAAACAAAACAAAACAAAAAAGTCCTGAATGCTAAAACAGCTTCACATCCCAAAAGTTACGAAATCAATGATGCAAATGCGCGGGGAAACATGGGCCATAAATTGAATTGGGAACACAAGCTTTGGCGCTTCGATGTTTCAGGCTTATTTTGGAGGAGCCATGAAAGGGGTATTTCTTCATTCTTTGATACGCACTGGCGTGAAATAGCTTCGGTCATGCGCCACTGATGCCATGGCGTGCCACTTAATGAAAGAATCAAGCCAACATTAACAGGCTGCTAACTGCTTCCATTTTTTTCTGCACAGTTCTGATAGTCATTTAATTCTCATGTCATGCATTCTCTGTGGGAGAGCGAGGAGGGTGGACGCAATACTATGAAGCATCACTGATAACCGCTACATCCTGGACTACTGTGTTAATCATTGTTCTTCCTCTCTAGTTCAGTAATGCATCCTTTCCATTTAAATGGGATGGTTCACCTCAAAATGAAAATTCAGACATCATTTACTTTCACATCTTCTGTTGCTTTGTTTTTCCTGACCAACTTCAAATTTCTGCATATTTTGATCTATTTTCGAAATTTGGTTTAATAAGTCATCAATACCAAATTAGTGCTGTAAGTTGTGAGTATCAATATAGTCATACTTTAGCATTGATGTTCCCACCCCTAGGGTAAATTCCTTCTACTTTGGGGTGAACTCTCCCTTTAACTTTCTTTAAGTACCATGGTCAAATCAACTGTATATTCCACAGTTCTGTACCATTTCTTGGTAATTAGAGGTGTCACATTATGGGACTTTGTTTCTGAGTCACAAGATCAATGGAGAGATAATTACTGTAGAGCTCATGCAGCTGTAATAGAAAGTCTGAATGTGTCTCTAATTAAAAATGCATTAATTTGCCATTAAAATACACCCAATTTGGGGCACTTACAGCCGTGACAAACAACACAACTGGAGGCCAATCTCCTTTTTTGGATTCCAGATTGCAATGTTTTGGGATTTTATCGATGTGTGGCCATTGAATGGGTGATCTGATGGATGACAAACAGATGATGAATTTGATGAGTGCGTGGAGCGAAATGGAGAGACACACAGTGGGATTCCTGTTAGTGCTGCTTTGGCAAAGAGATTCCATGAGTAAAATCGTCCCTTGTTTTTGCTTGCTATAGAGAAAGTTTGTATTAATCCACACAATATGGAGGAATTAATCTCTCTGACTCTGCATGTGTGCCGTCAGTTAGTACTCTATGCATGAGGGAGTCATAATTACCTCACCACCCACATTCACAAGTGCAATCTGATTGATTTAGTGACCTAACCCCCTCCAGGAGGACACTTGCTCCTCCACTAAATGACTCTATTTTTGTCAAGCTCTGTTTACCCCACTGACAGGTATCCCTGCTCAGGTCTCGGCTGACCTGTGTAAAAAGCCTGCGTGTCTTCCCAGTCTCTTTCTCTCTCTGGCCAAACGTCCCGTGCGCATCCTGCAGCAGGTGCGATTTCATTATATGCCAATGAACCAGACGCCATCTCCAGAGCGCAGCCCTTAGTGTCCTGCATGAGACCATAAAGAACCGGTGACTGCCTGGACATTGGCATATAATTGCAATAAGAAGACACAGAGAGGGATATAAAACGTAAAATGTGCAAAGTTGGTTATTGTGTTGTTCTTATTGCTTGCCAGAGCTCAGATCGCTCCCTTCATAAAGTGCATAACCAAAAACCATACATAAATAAACAAACACTCAGACTGTACAGGCAGACTGAACACCCTTAAGCGAGAGCAAGAGTTGGTGAAAGCAATATGCCCTGAAATCTAGTAAAAGTTCTTCATCTGTGTGCTGATAATTCAAATCCAGTCACATTTCAAGCAGTTGACTAATGGTAGTTGTAAAACTGAAGTCGGATCATTATTATTTAAGAGTGTCTATAAAATTTAATCTTACATTATCGACTATCAACGTTCCTGAACTACAATAATATGTGGTTTATGAGCTGTTGCTCTCACCAACGTGCTTGCTTCGGCTCAAGCTATCACCAAAGTGAAAAGAGAGAAGGAGAGGAGACAAGGACGGAAGAGTAACTGCAGAACACTTCAACATGAGTCAATAAGTCACTGGCTTTCTCATTGCACACACTTTAGTTTAGGGATCCAGGAATATCCTTTGCCTAAAGCCTAGAACGAGCAGAGAAAGTAGGATTGACAGATATGGCAAATCGGGGATGTTTGTTTGCTGAAAGTTACTTGAAAAGAACTGTTCAATGAAAGAACCTATACTTGTCGTTGGCCAGAACACAGAGTTAATGAGTCTGTCATCTCCACTTAAATGGATAGTGCATCCAAAGTAGAAAATTGCGCAACCATTTTCTGTAGTTCCAAACTCCTTATTTTGTGGAACACAAAAGAAGATATTTATAAGAATGCTTTAGCTCTTTGTGTAACTTATAAAATCAATGGCTGCAAAACATTTAGGCTCCAAAAACATGAAATCAATGTGAAATTAATTCAAAATAAGATGGCATAAACATCAATTCTATTTGACTTTCTCATCATGTGACCAAATGTCATGTCATTGGTGGCTCAACTGTATGGAATAATATGTCCAGTTTGGAGCTTAAAAGGTTTGGATCTCTTTGATTTTGATAATTTAGACAAAAAGCTTTAATTCACAATAAATCAGAAGTGGCAGAATGATTTCAAAGATTAATGGATTATAGAAAAAAATGGTAGGTTCTATCAATTAATTGCTGATTGGATTTTAAGAAGTGGATGTTACTCTGAAAAGCAGATAAATGCAAGCAAGCATGCAGGGATGGCATTTAAGCCGACTAAATAATTGGAGATGTCTGGCATTCATCAGCCTAAAATTACAATTTGCTATTAATTTACTCACCCTCAGGCCATCCAAGATGTGGAAAAATAACTTCTTTAACTTAAGATCTTTCCTCCAGTAGAACATTAAAGAACATTTTTAGCTAAAACTGTGGTGATTCATGTAATCCCATGATGACCATGATTCATGTAATCCCTTGATGATACACTGAGGTCTTACAGTGATCAGTCTGTGCCAGAAATTGAACATTGTTTACAACATTATTGCCTGTGATCCACAGCTTCAGGAAAATGGCCAAGAGTGACCTTCAGTGAACAAATCCTTCTTTCAAAATTGCACTTTTAGAGAACTGGATGAACTAGTTGACCAAATCAGACTGAACTCTCTGAAACAGTGTGCCTTTTACACCAGCACAGATCTATAAGTTCCTCAATCAAAACTTACTTTCAGACACGTCTGACAGATTCTTCTATATACATGAGCCAATATATTTGTGTATATGATACAGAGATTGTTAATACTTTCAGCTCTCCAATTACTCCAACAGTGACTGAACAAAGGAAAGAGTTCTGACTTGGACCAAAGAACAGATGAGCCAGTGGGAAGTGCATGTGTGAACTGAGCACTCTAATGAAGGGGCCAATTTAAAGTTTTTATGGTCTCTCATGGTTTATATAAAAAGGTAAGTTGATGAAGACTAGTTTATTCTCTTTATATGTTTTATACATGTAAAACATCTATGTTTCATATCATTATTGGTGCTTAAATGATATAATTGTGTATAAATTACATCATTGCATGATTATAACTTAATAAATCCATAGTTCTTTTTATATCTGAACCAAAAACAAACTGTCAGAAAGAATCAATTCACTGAAAAGAATCAGACTAAACCTATTCACCCAAGGCTGTGGATAATGTTGTGAATAAAGTTAGGTTTCTTTCACAGACCGACCATTTTACATTATAAGATTTCAGTAAATTCATAAGGCACAGGTTTTAATTTTGCTTTCCTGAAATGATTTTTTTTTTCTCGTCTCATAGTGATGGTAATGTACCAAGGAACGTTGTTTTAGCTCGTCAATCTTCATTTATGTTCTACTGTTTTGGATGGCCTGAGAATGAGTGAATTAACTGAAAAATGTCACTTTTCGGTAAATTTTAATTAAAGATGTGTAAAAAATGAAACAAATGCATGAATAAACAAGATAATCACATGCATTTAACAATAGATGAGCTAAATTTACATTTCATGCTGGCTTTAAACATTCTCCAAATGATCTCTTTGTGTTCTACTAAAGAAAGTCAGTCATAGGGGATTGGAACGACATGGGGGTAAGTAAATGATGACAGTTTTC
Source organism: Danio choprae (assembly GCA_903798125.1). Classification (NCBI taxonomy): domain Eukaryota; kingdom Metazoa; phylum Chordata; class Actinopteri; order Cypriniformes; family Danionidae; genus Danio; species Danio choprae. The sequence continues at coordinate 5,968,881 of CAIGQW010053273.1, read as the reverse complement.
ATTTCTTTAGTAAACTAGTCCAAGTAATATTATAATTGTTTTCTTAGGTGCTTTTCTTGAGTGATTCCCTTCACCCTTCCCTCTTGCCTTCTCTTTGGCAACACTTCAGCAAATGGGAGGCAGTAAGTATTTGATGGTCACACCTATAGCTGGGTGTACTGGAGCTCGACTAAATCGGGGCTTGCGTCAGTGGCGTCTGGATCCATAAAGTAGAGTGTGGCAGTGGTTGTACAGTCCTGGGCGCGGTGGGCAGGGGTTGGCCGTAGTTTGGCCGCCTGTGGGGTCACCTCTTTGGGCTGTGCCCGCTGGCAGCGTGGCCCGTTCCACCAGGACTCCAGAGCGGCCACCAGGCAGGCCAGCAGCAGCCCTGCTGCGAGGATGCAAAAGACCCCCGCGAAGCTGTGCAGTCTCAGGGCACGTCCCTCCGTCTGGGGCTCTGCATGCTTGTCGAGGTCACAGCGACCTTTTCTTGGCCACCACTTCTGCTTTAAAATGTCGAGATCTCCTTTCTCCTGCAGGTCAAGGATCCTGAAGAGGAGAGAAAATAGCCTGTTACGAGAACAGTGGCATAGATTTGTCATTATTTGCTTCTAAACAGTAGTACATCCTGGCTGTTTGGATGTACTAACTCAAGCATCTATGATTGGAGATTTATTGCAGTGATTAAAATGCTTCTGGCTTGTTATACTTTATGTATGGGTAACAAAAAAGCTAATTAATATAGAGTGTAGTATTGTATTTTTTAAATGTCAGAAGATGTATTGCATATTTTATCATATTCCAGGATGACAAATCCGTTATGCTCAAACTGCAAAAGAAGGCTTTATTTTCACTCATGAATTGACCAGCAACTGATCTGAACCCCATTGATTGTCTTGAGATGTGCTGGAGTAGATTTTAGAGAGGTTCTGCCCAGGGTCAGATTTAGGATTCATATGGCCATGATATATCTTTTCCAACATGGGTGATTAATGAACCTGCATCAGTTAGGGTTAAAAAGAATAGCTGCCAAACATATAACAAGTCAGAAACATCAATGCAATAAAGATTCAATCACTGGCTCTTCTTAGGTATTAGCTTAAATGCGCTTTTATGAAACGGTACAGCATAATTGAGCTTTTCCCAAAACTATTAGCAAAGTGACACAGACTCAAAGGAGATAATGTGGCAAATATTACATGTAGTGGTCAAGGAACATGACAGTGGAACAAATGATATAAATTTAATACTGGCTTTCGAATAAAAATAAAAAAGCTAAGCAATTATCTCTTTAATTAAAAGGCAGAGATACAAGGTTCTCAAATAGTGTGAATAAACTTTGCAATGCGCTGAAAATAACTTAAGCAGTGGCAATGAACATTTGGTCCTCTGCAGGATCTCAATCTTAATTAGCTTTCTCTTTATCCATTGACACATTTTATTCCGAGTCAGGCATTTCAATGCAGGAGACGTTCAGAAATGCAGATGTATTTGTAAAGAATCCAGAGGAAAAGGTCAATAACTAGTGGTAGAAAAGAAAATGTCAAAGGTTGAAAAAATAAAGTCTGTTCAACTGCAGTTGTCCTGGGTATTAATTTAAAATGTGTTTGATTCTAATTCCCCCTACCAGTCTGGCAGGTGATTGCAGAGGATTCTTCATGAAAATGCATTTCAAGGCCCTGATGCGTCTGATATGTGCATTATTAATTGCCGGTGAGCTTACCTCCCTAAAGCTAATTAGTATGTGAGGTGAGCGGAGCATCGGTACGAGCTGAAAATATGAATGCAAATTATAGTCAAAAAAATGAAGGGCTGCAGGGTGAGGTGCTTTAAAGCCAGCGGAGAGAAGAAAGGATGGGTAGGAATGAAGATAAATGTGCCGAGAAGCAGACACTGGTGATTCAACACGATTCATGGGTTCTCCGGCATGACTGCGTCTGCCAAGGAAATAAATGTAATGTAAATGAGAGAAAGGACAGATGATGAAAGGAAAAGGGAAGCAATCCATCACAGTCATGCAGTGTGATGTTTACGAAGCTATAGAGCTTGATATTGACTTGAAATGATTGAAACGGTGGTGTCTATCCTTCAGCTGCTTTAACGACTTGTATCGTTCTCTGTGATCGCTATGAAGGGAAGCGCTCACTTCTGCGAGAAGAGGTCTCTGTAGGGGCTGCCATGCTGCAGAGCCAGGCCATATCCTTTACTGCTCATGCCGTTTCCGGTGACCACCAGCGTACAATCATCGTCTGTCAGAGCTGCATACTCTAACACCGCCATGTCCCACAGGAAGGCGTACGGATCCCGCTTCACCTGGGGGAAAACACACACACACACACACATATAGCACAATCTTTAATTTGCCGATTCGTGACAGAACATCGTGTTTTTGATAATAGTAACCTAAACATATCTCCAGGAGATATCTCCAGCTTCTCATTTCAGTCATTCAGCTCTTGTCAGACAGGTCACAGACATCATTCAAAATGAAAGATGTTTATATTTCAGTGAAAGTCATGAGATGGCTTTGAACTTGTTTCTAGCCTCCCCCGCTTTCTTTTTCAGGACATTTCATTCTCTCTCTCTTGGGAAAATGGCTTTTCCCATCACACTAAATAAAGCAGCACAAGCGTCCTCTTTCCTCACCGTCTCTTTTAAAGTCAGGCTCTATCGCAGCCACACGGTTATGACAAACTTTCATATGACAAGTACAAAGGCAGGAAAAATGGATGTCAAAGAAGAAATGACAAAAAGCTCTCGTCCCCTAGCTCTTCCATATAAACATGAAATTTTCCCTATCTCTTTGTAAAGTACTACAAAAACCTGCCACAGGCTGAAATGATATTTACAGCTTGTCTTTAAAGTGTCCATCTATTAGTAGGATTTGTGTGCTCTCGACGTATTCAAGCACTGATTTCAAATCAATCAATATAGAAAGTGATCAGTTACACAAAGAACAACCTCCAATTAAACAGGATGAAGGAAAACAGTTATTCCGTTGTTTCTACAGGCACATTTATGCACCAAGGAGGTGTTGTTTTAATAAAATGATACTATTTTAACTATTATAAAATTTTTCATGAAGGTCACATTAAACTTTTTCCTTCCAACCCCAATCATTTATTTCTGCTGAAGGCATAAAAAAAAAATCCTTTTTAAGTAATGAATCACAGCATTCAGACTCAAGGGTACTGACGCGTTTGAACAGTTTCATTTATATGAATTCAGTTAATATGATAACACATTTATTTATTCACTTTTAAACAACTGGAAAGGGTGTTTTAGTTGTCCGTTAGTTGTGCTCTCCTTCATTCTCATAAAATATTCACAAAAATAAAACAATTACATAAAAATGACAACAAGGTGTGAAAGTGAGAGTGAGAGAATTTATTTTCTCTTCCACATAGACAAAAGTAGCCACAGTTGAAGAAACACTTGCATATCTGTTGGGCAATTACTGGCAGTTAAACACTTCACAGCATGGATGGCCTGACAATGGCATTATTTAACACCATCCAATGTGCGGGGGTGCAGCCATACAGGCCTCTATTTCTCTCTGTCTTATCTCTTTTCATTATTCTGCTTAAGAAATCAATTCTCTGACTGCTGAATTGTTAGCTTAATAGCCAGTTATGTAACTGGGCTGAGATTCAGGGTTGTGTTGATGTCTCTTGTGAGAAGCATGCCAATGGATATGCGCTCTCTGTGACAATATGATGAGCGCTGTGAAATGTAATAGCTGCAATTTTTGAAGTTTTATCAAAGGGTTTGATGTGAATATCGAGTTTCTTAAAGATTCTTCTGGCATCAGCAGCAACAGTTTACACAAAGTGACTTTGAAAGTTCTACCAAACATGCATAAACATATGAATGCATTCAGCAGCATATGAATTGTAATTTTTATGACTCACACAATATGAAAGGATATTAGATTGTCTGAGCCATGAATATTTATCTCAATATTCTTTTCTCATGTTTTCTGTCAGACGTCCATGCTACATTTCCTTTTTTTATCTTTAATGGTGAAAGATGCCAGAACAGCCCCGTTAGAAACCTAAACAGGCTGCATTTTACTAAGACTATTTTGGTGTTCTATGGAATATGAAGAATTTCAGACAGCCAACAGCATCAGGCATGTGCGGAGAAATGGTATTGCAAATGTTACATTTGACATTAGCACCATAGATAGTTCTCACGAACTAGTAACCAGCAGAAATTCAGTACCATGGACAACTCTCAACAAACCAGTATACAGCAGAAATTCAGCACAAAGGACAGTTCTTAGCAAACATCAGACAGCAGATATTAAATGGGGACCTATTATGCCCCTTTTTTACAAGATTTACAAGAAGTCTCTGATGTTCCTAGAGTGTGTATTTACACTTTAAGCTCAAAATATAACACAAATAATGTTTTTTAACTCTTTTAATTGTGCCGTTTTGGTGACTGTTGCTTTAATTTGAATGAGATTGAGCTCCCAGCCCTTTTTTAAAAAAAGGGTAGAGCTACAAATGCCTACATGTCAGCATAGTGGCAGATTCAACAACAAGACTAACGTCTTATGCTAATGAAGAAGAGATTGTCACTAATGGGCGGGGCTTTCCCTCTCTGATGACATGTACAAAGGGAGAATGTCAATCAAAGTGTTTCTGCAGACTATTAGAAGCTGGTTATATTCACAGAATGTGTTTAAACCCATTTACAAAGATGTGTTTAAAAGTGATTTTTTCATAATAGGTCTTAAGTCTTTTAAGACAGTTTAATAATGTCTCATCTTATAATCTGTTTTAAGTATTGCTTACAACAAAATATGTTATAACTGAAGATATATGGCTTTAGTGGGTCAGTTTAACGGATTAACCCAGTGTCATTCTATAAGAATTTGCTGATAGGTCTTTATTACTCAACATGCTTATCTGAACATGTTATTTTAACATGGTTATACTATATATTAAATGTTTTTGTATGCTTGAAAGCAATAACAAAAAATCACATCACAAGAACCTAAATATGTACACCTAACCTTTGTAATTATTCATATTAATCTTTTATTTAGCATAGTCTATTATCTACTATAAGAAGTACTTATTCCTTCCTGCTATGGTAAAACATTATATACATATTTTGTTATGTTTGTACATGTCTCATTTTGGTAAGGGCTTCACAAAAACCTATTAAATATTATTTCTCCAGGAAATGACAATATGACAATCAGTGCTTTTGTTCTCTCTCTTTGTAAACACTCAACTTAGACACAGCGTCTTATATTCAGGTGCGAATTAAATATAATACCACAATTTATACCTTTCCAGACTGTAATGTATTTGAAATGTTTTTGAAAGAAGTGCTGATTAAGGCTGAATTCAACCAAACAGTGAATATTATTACAATTCTAAACAACTATTATATATTGTATAGTTATAAATGATCAAGTCATTTATTCCTAAGATATTTATTTTGAATTTTATGCATGCATCATAAATTCTATGACATGTTTTTGGAGTTGACATCTTAAACCCTTGGAAAAGCCAGCAGTCTTGATCTCCTTGTCCACCTGATCTGTAAGTAGCAGGACGTGCTTGTGTGTCTGATACCTTGCGGATGCCTTCAGCAGGAGAGGTCACAGAGTTGTCCTGTCCCTGATTTTTATTGATAGTTCTCCACAGCTCTGCGAATGTGCTGTCTTGCTCCAGGGGGTTTGTGCCCTTCACCCTGAAGTACTCGAACACAGCCGACTCTCTCACCGTTCCGTAGCTTATCTCCGACTGCTTGGAAAGGTCTTGAAATGTTCTGAATTGAGGAGAAAAGTAAGAAAATGTATAATCAACATATTCCTCAAAATGCACTTCACATTAAAAACAAAACAAAAACTGATTTAATAACAATGTGGAACACAGCAAATTTAACTAATTAATATGCCTATGGTGTATGCTAAGAATTATTGATGCCTGATGTTCAGAATGCGTTTGCTAAATTGCCACTGTGTTCACAGGCATGTGCCAGATGATTTGATTTATTATTTTAGTGTTTAAACAATCTGGAGGTCTAGATATGCCTCAAATGACAACAAAAAGCTGTGAATGGTACACTTCACAACCTGCTTAAACAGTGTGAAAAGAGCATCAAACAATTAAAATCCCACTGTCACTGGAACCAAACATTTGAACACATCGTATGGCGCTTTTCAGCCAAATTAATAACACGAACACAACAGTGTAAATGCGCGCAGACACACACACATGCGCGTGCACACATTTTATTCTTTCTTGCTCTCTTTGAATTTGCATAAACAAAGCTGGCAAAAAACTCACTGCCAAAAAGTTTTACATTTCTGAAAATCCATATGTCATACTAATTCAGAAATGAGATGAGATGAATTACAGTAAATCACTATTAACAGAATGGCTATAGTGAAATATAAACAAATAGAAAATCGTATGCGCATGTATTCAATAAAGAAAAAGTATAAATTTTTATTTTTTGCTATTAAAACAGTGTATTTTACCCATAATGTTTATTTTTTACTCCATCATTGTCTGTAGATATTCAAAATATATGAAAAACTCTTCACTGAAATATGAAATAAGTCATGATGTGTCCTTCACCTCTAGATGACTCCATTTCTCTCATATGTACGCTCATGAATCACAGAGATATGAGGTCAAGCTACTGACTGCTATATTTCCATTGGGTAATATGGGGTTAATGAAAGAGCCTTATCTACTACCAACATTACTGCATGAACTGGCTCTTCTAGTACCAATCTAACAGCATAAAAAACCTTCGGGTGGTTTACATTTGCTCATGCAACTATTTATGCAAATAGTATGCTATGTATGTATATTTTCTATTTAAATGTTTGCCCAAGGCAGCGGGTTAGAAAGTTGCTTTGTAAATGAAAGTATTGTGAAAAGCTGTAATCCAATGTATTTTTAATTGCATCATGTGTGGCTTTGAAATTTGTTTTCAGTTCAGATTGCTTCATGCCACGCTGTAACAATCTCAGAATTTACTGTGCACACACACTGAATAAAGATTTTAAAAGGTTGTAGTAAAATACAAATTAATTTGTTTTTCTTTGGTATATTGAAAAAAAGTCTTCTAGTTCAGTTCTTCAGCATACCTTCAGTCACTTAGTATTCACCAAGTCATTTCTAAGACAGAACCTAAAGCCTTTATGGTGTTTATTTTGTGACAGAACTTATAAAACAATGGGCAAATTAATGTAATCAAATATCTGATGGTATTTTTAGCAACTGCGAACTCTTGGAAAACTTGAATAAATGAATAACTGAGTCAAAACAACACCCAGAATACATCTGTCACACACACAAATGAAGATCTGCTGCATTTCAGATTCACAATTTTAAATATGATAGGAATAAACAGGCTTGTTTGAGCGTTCTGTCCTTTTTGATGGTTAAATCTTGTGACATCATGTCTTATTTTTGTATTTGTTTTAACGTCTTTGGTTTGTGTTATGCTCATATTTCAGTCAAACTGTAAGTTAACTGTAAGTGGACTGAGACCAACCTTTTCAGGGGTCTGTGCCCTTTTGTTTGGTGTACAATGAGATTCAGACGACAGCCTTCACCACTTATTCAAGTGAACCACACAAAACAAAGCAATTATATCAGAGTTCATTTTAAGCAAGCCATACCTGCCGAATGTGAACAAGTGCAACACTTTTCCACTTCGGAGATTATTACAATTTTAGAGCTCCTACAACAATCAGTCTTTAATGCATAGTAGGTAGCATTAAAACTGGCACAAATGAAGAATGGATTCAAAAACAGTATGTATTCATTAATTATTTGAATTATTGGGGGGGGGGGGGGATTATACCCCCTGACAAAATACAGTTCTAAATGAGTGTGCGTCCCACAGCTGCTGCTTTCCATCTGCAAGTTCCGATGTCATGCAGTCCGTGTGTGATGTTTTTAGGGCAGCCGGCTGCTCTTCCCTCTAGCGTAATGACACTGTGTTGCTTCTCCTTCTGGTTTTAGTGGGGAGTGATTTCATGTTGAGATAAGCATCTTCCATCACCCTTGACAAGGCTATTTAACAGGACTCGTGCAATTATTTGCACATTCAATGAGTCAGATTGTTAATCTTGAGAAGATAAAATCAGTACAATTAATCAGTTTAATTATGCTTATACTGCCACAGCTGGGGGAGGGAAAATAATACTACGGAAATATGCTATGCATGGTGTCTCATTGCATTTATGATGTACTCATTTATACTTCAAACCCCACTGAGCAGCCTTTGTAGAGTTTGAACTCATTTGAAAATACAGCAATTCCAATGCTATCTCACAGCATTTGGTAACTTTTTGATTTAGTGGCTTCATTTCATATGAATTTGTATGATCTCATTTGTACAATTCAGTATGATTTGCTAATCCTCCAATGACTTTGGGTTTGGTTTAGGGGTGGGCTTGGTGCGACACCTCCTTTTCAAAATTGTACATTTTCATAAGACTGGACTCATAGTAATGTCTATGAATTGCCCTCTAAACTGACAAAACGTAAAATAGTTTCGTTTCCTTGTGAGATCAGGTTGGCGATTCCAGAACTTGGATAAAATTCATTCATTCATTCATTCATTCATTTTCTTTTCGACTTAGTCCCTTTATTAATCTGGGGTCACCACAACGGAATGTACTGCCAACTTATCCAGCATATGTTTTATGCAGCGGATGCCCTTCCAGCTGGAACCCATCACTGGGAAACATCCACACACACTCATTTACACACATACACTACGGACAATGTAGCCTACCCAATTCACTTATACAGCATGTCTGGACTTGTGGGGGAAACCGGAGCACCTGGAGGAAACCCACGCAAACAAAGGGAGAACATGCAAACTTCACACAGAAATGTCAACTGATCCAGCTGAGGCTCGAACCAGCGACTTTCTTGCTGTCAGGTGATCATGCTACCCACTGCACCACCGTGCAGCCCACTTGGATAAAATAATTATTAAAAAAAAAACATTTTAGCATAGCAAATGGGTAAATTAACTATAAATTTACCACCATTCAAAAGTTGTTCGTTTTCTTATTACTTCTTTTCAGCATTTCATACATTCATTCATTCATTCATTTTCATTTCGGCTTAGTCCCTTTATTAATCTGGGGTCGCCACAGCGGAATGAACCGCCAACTTATCCAGCATATGTTTTACGCAGCGGATGCCCTTCCAGCTGCAACCCATCTCTGGGAAACATCCATACATACCCATTCACACTCATACACTACGGACAATTTAGCTTACCCAATTCACCTGTACCGCATGTCTTTGGACTTGTGGGGGAAACCGGAGCACCCGGAGGAAACCCACGCCAACACAGGGAGAACATGCAAACTCCACACAGAAATGCCAACTGACCCAGCCGAGGCTCGAACCAGCGACCTTTTTGCTGTGAGGCGAACGTGCTATCCACTGCGCCACTGTGAGGCCCGCATTTCATACATTCAATTCATAATATATCAGTGAAGACATCTACAATGTTACAAAATGGTATATTTAAATAGAAGCTTTTGGCTTAAAAAGATTTATATAATCTTTTACATTTCACACGTGTCAAAAGATCTCAAAGTAACTTGATGTATTTTATAGAAACTTACAATTACTCATAAAATGTAATACTAAGCAATTAACTATTACCCATGATTCATGTGTAAACCACATGCAAGCAGTTAAAAACAGAATAATGAGCATTGAGCAGTTAACATGGGATGGGTTCTTGAGATTTAATTTGAGCATCAAGCTGTTTTTAACCTGATGCTCACTGTGCTCAAAGAAATATGCTCAGGGTACCAGACACTGACAAAAATCAGAGACAATGACTGCCAGAAATACAGTTCTGACATTTTTTTTACATTATATATTACATATTTAGTTATATTATATATTTATATTTATAGTTTATATTAATCACCAATGATTATACATTAAAGGTTGTGTTGAGTATATATGATCTACAATCTTTATGGCTTCTTCCAACCACTAGGTCTGTCCCATTTCTAATTAAGAGGTTTTAAATAATTTATAACATAATTCCATTTATCATGATAATTTTTTTATTTTTTATAAATCTTAAGTATATGCCAGATTTAGTATATTCTTTCATTTCTACTTAAATGTATCTATTATGCTGAATGATGATTGAGTTCTCAGCCTATATTTTAATATTTTCTTCTCACATTCTCGTCATTTTTTAAATTAGACAACTACATAATTTAATATGCTTTTTTATGCATTTACAATCACTGGAAAATGGAATGTCAGTTTGGTACCTATGAAATATAGGATTTATAAACAGATATTTACATCTATAATTAACTGCATTCAGTAGATCAATTGAATCAGCATTTGATGCAAATATTGCAAATCTACATTTGACATTTAATGAAATTTTTCAGGGGACTAAGCAGATAAGCACGAACTACATGCCTCTGAATGCCTCTCATAGGGCCTCAACAAAAGAAATCAACAGAGGTGCTCTAAAAGGTATTATTAGCCACAACGGGGAAATGAATTTGGATGTGATCCATTATCTTGTTTTTGTTTTGTAAGAGAATGTTCTAGGTTGGATGCACCGCAGCAAAAATAAGCCCCATTCAGGCTTAATTATTTGTTGTGAAGCTTCAAAAAACACACATACAACTGCATCACAAATCATGCAAATTAAAAAGGTTACTAAATACTCACAAAATAAAACTATTTACAAACAAAATCCAGAACAGTGGACATATCTACTGATTTTATGGCAAAAGATCTTTCAGTGATGAGCCAGCTAACTGGCCAGTGATCAGCCTTTCCATCAGCCATTCACGGCCCTCTGCCAAAGTGAAGCTCAGGGACCTCAGAACTGAGCACAATGTTTGTCAAGCCTGAATCCCATTTTACATCTAAGGCTGGTGAGAGATATGAAAGACTCCCAGTGGGCTCCCCGCATGCTAACGACACCGTATCATGCAGCAGCAGGTCTGCCTGATTTTAATAACAGTTACAAACAAGGTGATTAGCACAACCATAGCAGCTGTGGATGATGCCACTGAGAGATGGAGGATATAATCCCCCAGAGCCTCAGCACACACACACACACACACACACACACACACACACACACACACACACACACACACACACACAAGAGCTGAATAAAAAAATCTGACAGCAGCAAACTCTCCATTAATGCTCCACAGCAGAACCTTTGGGCAAACGGCGAGAGGCATTTTGCCGGTGAACTAAAAGGTCCACTAGGAGTATAAAGTCAGAATTCAGAGGGATGGAATGCAATAAGCTTCTCCCAGCTTGGATTTTCAGCTGGGTTGAGAAAGCTGAATTCAATGAGCACACGGATAACATTTACAGAGGAAAGAGAAAACTATTTGCACATCAGGTAGGGCATTGCCAGTTCATATAAGACAACTCTCATAGTCAAATAAGAGAAAGCTGAAAGAGCATTTACTTCTGCTCTGACAGTGCAATTATTCTTCTGTAGTGAGCGAGAAAGAAACGAATCACTGCAGTTCTTTTGTGGTGCATTGTTTGTGTTATCTGACAGTGTGTGTGTGTGTGTGTGTGTGTGTGTGTGTGCTTGACTGTTTGTGTACTGTATATCTATATGGTCACAGTTCACAATAAGGTTTCATTAGTTAATGCATTTACTAAAACGAACTAAGTATAAACAATAGTTGTACAGCATTTATTAATCATAGTTCAACACTAGTTCAACATAGTTCATAGCTAACGCACCATGAGTTAACGTGACACAACAATGAACAACTTTATTTTCAACATGAACAAATATTGTAATAAATGTATTGTTCCTTGTTCATTGTCATTGTGTAACCAACATTAACTAATACAATATTTACCCTAAATATAAAAAAAAAACAAACAGATCACTGCAATTAGCAACAAGCACATAAGAATAGTGAGAATCGTCTGCACTAACAAAACACCCAAAACACATGAAGAAAAGGTTCTGGCACCTGAAAGAAGGAGTGAGGGGAAAAGAAAAGAAAGGATTTTAATATTAGGCGACCTTTTGTGGAATTTATGAAGAATGTCAGGAACTGTGAGCTGCCTGCTGGGAAGTGAAGCACCAACGTGATCCCTGAGAGACAGACGGCATGCTGAGATTTCAGATTTAATTTGAAGAACTATGATGCATATAGCTGACTCACAGTTTTTCTTCTTATACTTAAAAGACTTCCTTGAAAATAGATTCATATAAGAGTTGCAACTACTAGTTCTGTCACATTTGGTCAGAATTACACCTATTTTGCAAAGCACACTGCCACAGCAGACACCTGAGACAGTCATTAAGTATAGATTCATATACAAGCTGAAAAGAAATCATACATCAGGACCCAAAACATGTTACTGAAGGCTGAGATAGAAATCATGGCTCTTTCTGATATACTCTAAAAACATTACAATGGTCACATCCAATTCAATTAAATTATTATTTTTTTAAATTAATTAAAGCGTTTTTACAATGTAGATTGTGTCAAAGCAGCTTAACATAGAAGTTCTAGTAAATTGAAGCTGCCTCAGTCCAGTTTTCAGACTTGAAGCTCAGTTTAGTTCAGTTCAGTGTAATTTAAATTGCACTGCTGAAAGCCCAACACACTAAAGAGCAAATCCAAAGATGCACAGCTCTACATGAAGACTAAGAGGCTTTTGTATTCTCTATCCCACAACAATTAGCTGACATTTTCTTTCCTCACACGATCCGTCTATCCTGCATTGAACTTTGCTGGAACGGCGCAGGGCAGCGCTAACCATTTACATAAGACAAACACTGACCGACAGGCTAATCGACTGCTTTTCTGGATGACTAGTCAACTAGTAAAAATGAGCAGTCGTGTAGGCTCTAATCTGATTTTAATGAAGGCAACCCAACAACGTGATATCCTAACCTGGAGCTATGTTTAGAGATGTGACAGCTCTAATAAGGCTCTCTGACACACCATGTGGTCAACAGCGTGATGAGTGAGAGTTATCAAGCCCGCATATGGGCAAGCAGCTGCAGATGTGAAGAGATCTGGCACTGAGATGCAGAGCTGGACTAGTTAGCTTACCGAATAGCGTTGTCCATGCGTGACACGGTGAGGTAGGCTGCCAGATTGGCCGTGTAAGATGAACAGACAATAAGTGTGAACAGCCACCAGCTTCCCATTGCAATCCTTAGAGCCATTGAACTCATGAAGGATTCACCTCCTGCAAACACAAGAAAGACAAGAAAACATTCCACTGGCTGAAAACTGTTTACACCATTTCAGCCATACATAACGAAAACACAGAATACAATGAAAGTCAATGCAGAGACATGCTTTTTTTAGACAGCAGGGGCTTACTGGTTACATGCTAACCAGCTAAACCTTGACCCATTGTCTATATCACTGAACCCTTCTGTGATTTTATCTCATTTCAGCCTTCCATTATTTTTTTTCCCGCTACTTTTTGGCAGTGACACAGCACTGCAGCCATGTAATAAGATTCATTCTCCCATCGCCAGTTTTCTCAGAAAAGCTCAACACCTTATAAGCCTGTGCTGAAATGTCAACACAATATTCCTCTCCAGTGCACACAGCCCTGAAAATGTCATCAGTGACACAGAGACGGTGAGAATAAAACGGGAAGAGAAAAAAGATCTGGAGCTATCATGCTCAATGGAGCTCGTTAGAGGATATAAGTTTTCTTTTGGGACTCACAGCCAAATTATCTGAGATCTGAGATGTCCTTTAAGGCCTAAAAGGATATGCAAAGTGTCTGTAATTGGAAAGGTCAAAGGTTAAGTGGAAAACAGTCTCATTACAGGGTTGAGAGTGCACTAGGTTTCAAACTAAACATTTTACCTCATTTTAGGGGCCTAAATTTGAATCTTCGAAAAACTTTTTTTAGGAAAGTTTGAATCATACACAACCACATCGATGTGCAAGTTTAGTTACTTTAGTAGATGTCACAATGAAATTGCAGATCATTCATTATTTTTCCAATAATGATAAGCTACATTTTAAGACCAAAGTAAAATATGCAAAAGTTATACATAATACTACTAATAAAAAGACACTTCTTTTGCAACAAGTCTCTTATGATCCCCAAGGCTGTTTTTATTCTATTAAAGATACAGTGAAATTAGTAATAATATTCCAATATATTATTACATTTTAAAAGTTATTAATGTATTTTAAAAAGTAATTAAGCCAGCTGATGAGAAGTCTCCAATTTCAGCAGCCATTATTCCGATCTTCTACTTCACATGGCCCTACAGAAATTATTTTCTTGATATAGTTTTTTTTTTTCCCACATAAAGGACTGATGTAGCTATGTAAGCTACATTTAAAAGTGTGCATCCTTCTTAAAGGCCCCTTTTTTCTCACATTCTTTCATTCTTCTGTGGAAGTTAAAGGGGTCCTGTTTCATTTCAAGCCCACTGACAAGAACATAACATGAGTGTAAGTAAATGGTAACAGAAACGGATACTGTCCATTTAACTTAACATTTGTAGAACAAATTTGTGTGTTCATAAAGTGTTACTTTTATTAGGATTAGAGGCATAATACAATTCAAACACTATAAGTGCATCTTTTTTATCATATGGATGTTCTTCATAGGTGACACTGAATATACATTTAAGAAGGTGATCCAAATGCAAAGCCTATTTTCATAATCACTAGCCATGTGTGTTTCATTATCAAATTATCAGCCCAGGATGTATAATTACAAACCTGCAAACATCTGTAGAAAAAAACATGTCATTCAACAGCTGTTGTCAATTGCTTGCATATTGGTGCTGACATGATACCCAGACTAAACAGAACAGTAAAAAGTGTTGGCATTTATCTAAAACCCCAACCACACTTCTCCCATCATAGACACCTTTAGACATATAAAGTACATCTTTCAGCAGTGAGCTGCAGAGTTCTTATGGAATACATTTAATACATTTTGCCAAACAGTCAAAATGAAGGACTCTAGGGATCATCTCCAGTGCTGTAAGTTGCACTTAAGAAACATTTGAAGAGCTATATATTCTGCTGAAAAGATGCTTTTTCTTAAAATAAAAGTATTAAAATGCTGTACTAGCCACGATCCTACAGACAGGAATGTCAGCAAGCAATTGCACCATCCAGGAGAGGTGTCTATTCAGCAGAACCTCATCCCTCATGTTCATGTGACATGACCCAGCTCACCTTGCTGTACAAAGGCTCCATAGACGATCCAGATGGCACTCTGAAAGGACGTGGTGACAGAAGCAGGCTGGTGGGGCCCAGGAGGATTCTGGGAGCGGACAGACTGGACGCGTCGGAGCAGAAAGACCATGACACCCACCACAGGAATGGCAGCAGCAATGCAGGCCCATACCGCTAGGTCAAATGGTGCCAGCAAGGAGAAGATGTTGAGTCTCTCTTCTGTTTTAGTCATCAGGATTCCCACAGAATAATCCAAATAACGTTTACTGAAATCCACTACATTTTCTCGTTCCGGAGTGATGGTGATGGCTGAAATAGCCACATCTGCCCGCTAAATAGCAATGCATGGAGAGTACATGTTAGGCATAAGATAACACATGTAATGACTTCACAGCTACATGTGCCTAAACAAATGTAATCAATTGAGGTAACTGCAATTATGAGGTTAGTCAATCATACAAACAAACTTTATACAGTATATAAGCATCACCAACTATGTAAATCTAAATCTCACCTTTCCAATTAGCTCTCCGATCATTCCATTCCAAGACCCGTTGGCCTGAGGAGATCCATATTTCCCATCAGCCACCTGGTACATCTCATATTTAAAGCCCAAAACTTTGGCCAGGGCATCTAGGACATCTATGGAAAAACCTTTATATCTTTTGGGCTGACCTAGAATGTTTTCTGCCACCATTACAAAGGGCTCCTCCTAAAGAAGAGAGAAAATTAGGGGCTTATTTGATTCATTACTACTTTAAAGTTTGATAACCAAATTGAGACAGATGTACTTGTTCTGTCTCCACATACACTGCCGCTGACATTTGGGGTCAATGAGAATTCCCTATTTCTGAATTCTTTAAATTAAGTAGAATACAATACTTACCAAGGCTGAATTCATTTGATACAACATACAATAAAAACTGCACCATTGTTAAATACTATGATCTTTTAATAGCATCTTATTTTCGGGAAAGTTTTCAGCAGTCACTTCAGTCTCTCAGAAATGTTTAATATAATATGCTAAATAGGAATAACAGAACAGCAATTATTAAAAAAGGCCAATAATTGTAATCTTACTTTTGATCAATTTACTGCATCATTAATTCATTCGTTCATTCGTTCATTCGTTCATTTGTTCATTCATTCATTCATTCATTCATTCATTCATTCATTCATTCATTC
>CAIGQW010053273.1:5941658-5952487 GCA_903798125.1 Danio choprae | reverse complement strand
TTCATTCATTCATTCATTCATTCATTCATTCATTCATTCATTCATTCATTCATTCACCCACTCACCCACTCTCTCACTCACTCACTCACTCACTCACTCACTCACTCACTCACTCACTCACTCACTCATTCATTCATTCATTCATTCATTTTTTGTTTGCTTATTAAGGATGCATTTAATTGATCCAAAGTAATATTAAAGATATTTTACTACTACTATTATTATTATTATTATTATTATTATTATTAATACTTATCTTAAAATAAAATAAAATAAAATTATCATTCATGTGCAATTTAAAGAGCTTTTCAAACTATGATATTTCAGTTTTGGAGTTTTGGAATTTCTCACAATTTACATGCATCTCTCAGAGCATCTTGACACTAATGGACAGGCTCATAAGCTGACATATCCATTATTTGGCGTTACTGTCACAGATTCAGATGGGATCTTATCAATTATTAATTTGAAGGGGAAGCAAAGATGAAAGCAGAGAACTGCCTGACTAACACGTTTAGACATTTTTCTGCAATTTAAAGATTTAATATTGATTACAAACCATTTCTCTGTGGTGAATCCGTCTGTTTAGGCCGTGACTTGTGGTCAGATTGGCTCTCAGTCACATTCAAAGCATTGGCTGACGTGACACTTTTACCAGAGACAGCTGGGACTCTTCGGTCTCAGGTTAATCTAAATGAAGTGTTTCAGTTGACCTGTTACACCATGGCCAGAAGAGCATGCACTGCCCCATCAGACAGAAATTACCTCTCTAAATTCATCTGGGCAATTTGCAGTAAGGCATATCACCACCAAACAAGATTGACTGTTTTGTGAAACAGGCGCACTCAAACGCAGACGGATGAAATATTTGAGGCTCAAGCTAGTGAACTGTAATTGTGTTGTGAGAGAGCACCATATAGATAGACTGGAGAATAAATAAAGAGCAAAGCCCAAAGGAATCCCTGGCAAAAAAAAAAGCATCAAGAGTGTGCATGACTAAAGTACTGATGTGTGATGAGAAAAAAAGACAAAAAATACACAGCGCAACCATCTGGAAACATAAACTGCTTATGACAACCATAAATAATGAATGTGACTGTGATCCATAATATAATTTAGCAACACAATTCATGATTCATGCTTTCAGTTCATTTGGGTTTCAAATCTATTTTGATTAAATTTCTTAAACAATTGTACAATAAAGGAAAAAGTTCAGAAAAAAAGTTGTTTAGAACAATAAATTAAAATTCATATCATACTTATACTTGAGTTGTATCTTTTTGTATTTAAAAAATCTAATTTAAGAGAGAAATGTCAGCAAATCAAAAATGCTATTTTTTTGTATAAGGTGTTGTGTAAAATAGTATGAAAAAAAAGAAGAAGAAAAAAGGTCATGATTTGTACATTCAAAATACAGTACAATAAATACCAGGATGTTTTAGAACAATTTTTACCCAGCCCTAGCCACAATTTATAGACTGTTATAGGAACAGATGACACTACAAAGTTTCTTTGTATTTCATTTAGGACATGATTGTGGAGCAATACTCTTTTTTTTCTATAGGAACATTCCAGCGATCCAATCATTACCTGCAGAACACTGATTACAAAAGTGAAATAAAATCCCTAAGCTTATAAATGGGGTTAGTGGGTTGAACAACATTATTCAATCCAAAAACGGGGGAGGGGAAATGATTGCTTGACAAGAGTTGTTATTCAAAGAGCATGTACTACTAAATCATTCCTTTTCATTCCAGTAACCTGACATCAGTAATACATTGATTGGACCTCTGGGGAGCTGAATCAGATTTAGTAAAATACGCACCAGTAAGGTCACCACTTTCAGAGTAATTCCTTGCATGCCGTGATCGGCCCGGGTCTCCCTCAGACTGCCGTTCAGCCCACGATCAGAGTCCCACGTCGCCAGCTGCAAGACAGAGAAAGAGGAAGAGAGAAAGACGGTGATTGAGCTTTGATCAAGTTTGAGATGGCAGACATGATTGTAAAGAAAAGGAAGAGGACAAAAAAAAGTGTACACAGGAGGAACAGGGCAGTTGCTGAAAGCCTGGCATGACCTCAAATGTACACAAACACTCTTTTGTCAATGTTAGACTGAAATCAGTAGCTCTTTCAAAATTCATCTCAAAGGTTTGGAGGTTTGTGCTTTTTGTCTGATGCCCGGGCGAAAATGATCATATAATCATGTGAGGTGGTCGCCTAGGCAACAGCTGTCACATTTTTCACCTTCTCTTTTGAAACTAAATTGAACACACACATGCGTGCACATACACACACACACACACACGCACACACGCACGCACGCATGCACGCACACACGCACACACGCACGCACGCACACACGCACACACACACGCACACACACTAGGAGAGATATCTGCTCTTTGTCGATATGATTTATAGGCTGTTGATTAGAGCCAATATCACCACAGAAAACACAATGAAACAAAACGTAATACAAAAAAAGACCAACTCTCTAAAAGCTTTTAATTTCTAAAGGCCTTGAAGTCTAGAAAGCACAATACTTTGTGTTTTAACTATTCTTTAAGAATTAAGAAATCAACATTTGGTGGATTAACACTGATTTTCAAACATCTGTTATTCATTTTTTTAGAAAAAATATGCTCTAAATTTTTTTATTTGACATTTTATATTTAAAAATGCCATATATAAACCATTAAACAGTTTGACAGATCAATTAGAAACACACACACACACATGCATTTTGTAATCAATGCAAATCAAATTGAGATCTTCCATTAAAAAAAAAAAAGATATATATGTATAGGCAACACAGTGGCTTAGTGGTTAGCACTGTCGCTTCACAGCAAGAAGGTTGCTGGTTCGAGTCCCGGTTGGACCAGTTGGCATTTCTGTGTGGAGTTTGCATGTTCTCCCCATGTTGGAGTGGGTTTCCTTCGGGTGCTCCGGTTTCCCCCACAGTCCAATGACATGCGCTATAGGTGAATTTAATAAACTAAATTGGCTGTAGTGTATGTATGTGAATGAGTGTGAATGGGTGTTTCCCAGTGCTGGGTTGCAGCTGGAAGGGCATCCGCTGTGTAATACATATGCTGGATAAATTGGCGGTTCATTCCCCTGTGGCGACCCCAGATGAATAAAAAGACTAAATCGAAGGAAAATGCATGAATGAATATATAAACAAAGATCTTCTAAAACATAATCTAAGAAATATCAATATCAAAGTGCAGCTTTGAAAACACTTCAATTAATATTCTAATGTTCTATTACTGAATATTCACATAATACAGAACATGCACATTAATCTCCATTATACTTCAGTTTTTATATCAGTCCACGAACAAAAACTCTTTTCAGCTTTGTGGGTATTATCCTGTGTGTGAGTCACCACATTAGCAGAATATAAGCCAGTTCCTGAGCCAGAGCAGAAATGACAAAAGAAAACTGCTTATATTCTCTGTTCAGAAGCAATGACAGCACTTCTCTACAACACAACGCTGCACTTGAAGATGAAAGCTCTGATGCATCTATCTTTAACTTTAGGCCCATTCATCATAATCCCAATATCCCGCTCAATCTATTCTTCTGCTGTGACAGATTGGGCAGACCACTGCACTAACATCCAGGAAAGAAGCAACTCTGACCCAGAAATCATCCATGGCTCCTGTCTGGCCAGTGTTTGACCCTGAAATCCTCTATGAGTGACAGGATGACAGAGGC
This sequence comes from Danio choprae, assembly GCA_903798125.1. Classification (NCBI taxonomy): domain Eukaryota; kingdom Metazoa; phylum Chordata; class Actinopteri; order Cypriniformes; family Danionidae; genus Danio; species Danio choprae. The sequence continues at coordinate 5,948,767 of CAIGQW010053273.1, read as the reverse complement.
TTTAACATCTGTCCCAATGACACATGTCATATGTCTTCACTGTAGCAGCCAATAACCTGCATCTGTCACAATAACAAGCCCTACCTCATTCTTAATAACAGATTCAGCTCTGATATAATAGACATATAGAGCTATGTACCATAATATACCAAGAATTGAGAAATAAATAAAAGAGTGTAAAAGAGATGTGATGTCTAACTGGGATTCATCCTTTACTTTGGGTATACTTTTATTAAATTAATGTTAATAAATTCAATTATAATTATTGAAAAGTCATTCAATCATACTTTCAAGTAATTCACTCACACTGACTTGTTAAGCAAAGAAACAAGTCTTTATGAGTGAGCCAGCTAAATCATTCAGTCAGGCGATTTGTTCAAAAACATTGATTCATTCAGGTTCAAATCAAAGCAAAGTACTCAGTATTCAAGATGAAGCACTCAGTACTCATCAGGATACTACTTTTATGAGTCTGTCAACTGAATAATTCACTTTATTGCATATTTATCAACCTTTATCCATAGAACAAGACAATGTCTTTGTAAGACAGTTAAACCAGTTTAATCACTTGAACATGGATAGATTAAGATCTGAAACCACTGTACCATGTTTTGCTGTATCATCTGGGTCTTTCTCAAAATTAATCAAAGTAACTGATGCTATTGTGTCTAAATGAAAGCTTAATATGAACTTTATTGAACTGTTCTGAAAAAAATCTATATTGTACAATCAGGCAGCTGGTCTCACTGGCCTCTTCTCTGCCAATTCGGCTTCACTTGGGATCATCACAGGTTTTTGTGTTTTCTGAAGCAAATACATTTTGTTATGCTATGTTCGACTATTTGTAAATTGCATGATTTAATAATCGGTGTTGCCTTTTTACTTTGGACTGAAGTTGAATCAGAAATGTAGCTGTTCATCTGCCATCAGTGAGCTGTAAGCTGAGAACTGGTCTGTCATAAACACATCAGTTAGCTGAAGTTTTCCCAGGTGAACCTCACAGGAGTTTTTCTTCTTCATTTCCCAAAATCTTCTCTTTTAGCTGTGCTGTTAAATAGTTAATCATGTGGGTGGGTGTTGACAGAGATGAGAGAGCAGTGCGGCTTGTCCACTGGAGATGTTCTGTCAGTGAACACTTGAAAGTCAAATCTGTCCCACAGCACTAAAGAGGTTTCCATCATCTGCAAGTCTGTGTGCATATGTATGTGTGTGTCTGTAAAATCAAAACTGATCAAATTCAGTGTCATGCGTTTCTTAAAGGGACAGCTGAACTCAAAATAAACTTTCTATCATTTTTTCACTCTGCATGTGTTGCAAAACTTACAATATATGACATGACTCCAGGGTTATTATTATTGTTCACAGAAACTAAAACCAACACTGTAAACTAAAAGTAATATACAGTAGTCAACATTTGAAGTGGATCAAAATCTTTCATCACAGTTGTCCTAAAACTATTGAACAACACCCATTCTTGTCTTATGACAATTTTTCTACTTCAAATGTTCACTACTATATAATATATACAGTATACAGTAAGTATATATATAATTTTAAAAGTACAATGCTTAAAATAAAATAATTAATAACTTTTCATATTAACAGTTAAAAATTAACAATTCACAAACTATTCACTTAAATTCATATCACAAATTCATATCTTTTTGTCGGCTGTCATGTTAGTGCAGTCATTGCAGTAGTTTAATAATTTAATTTAGTATAAACTAAAACTAAATCAAGTAAAACAAAAACTCAAACAGAAATTTAAACTGTAAACTTGTAAAATACAATCTAATTCAAAATATATAATAATGAGATAATATAATTATAATAATTATAATTGTGGAACACATACATGCAAACAAAGAATGAGTTATAATTGACATGGAAGTAACAGCAAATATTCATAAGATGTGCACTGTCACTACCCAGTATTTACATTCACAGGAATCCCATGAACAGACAACCTCTAATATAGGAGTGAGGCTATAGGAGTTAAGTTTACAGACAAAAACCCCTTTATTCCAGCATTTACATAATACATAGCTAACTGTCTTTTGTCTTGTCTTTGAGTGTTGTCTGAGCCACAGACACTGAACTGGTTTGTGCTGTTTCCAGCCTCTCGTTTTCTTCATCTGCTGCTTGTGATATTTAGAGCTACAAGCAAAGCAGAATCCCGCTTGAGAAGACATACAAACATTTTGTCAAGACTAAAGGTCTGTGTGCCACAAGTTTACAGCTTTTATTTTTTGTGACTTGGAGTGCTGACGTCTCTTCTTGAGAGCACATAGGGGAAAGAGGCAGAAGAACAAAGAGGAATAGAGTGAGGATTACACTCAAACGATAGCGTACAGTAGGGAACAGTATGAGATACAGAGTCATGCAGAGTGTCTGAGAGAAAGGATTTAAGGGGCACGGATGAAGCTGAAATTTCTTTTCTATTGTTCTGTGATTGGTAGGAGATAATAAAAGCTGCCTTTTGGCCTCTTTATGAGAGAAACATGGTCATTCATCAAATCAAATGAAACTCTCGTTCTCATGTTAAATTCACCTCATCTGCATTATCACACAATCAAAATATGGTCCTGCATTTTATATAATTGATTTAATAATGCATTCGATTTATTCTGTGATTTTCTTACACCAAAAGCATTACATAAAGAGTAATACAGAAGAGAAAACAACAAATAAACATCATACAATATAAGTAACTGTTTCTTAAAACTACTTGAAGTCAGAGCCTTCTCAACAGGCAATGGAAAAACATTTCACAACCTTGAAGCTGCTACAGAGAAAGCTCTCTCTCATGGTTTTTAATCTGCATGGAGGTTGTTGGAAAAATAATGAATCTTAGAGTTTAGATTTTTGAGTGATAATATGCATCAGGAAAGGATGACATACAACTGCAATGCTGAAATCCTTAAAAGAAAATCAGATCATGTGATGCAACGTGAAAAAGCAGTTTGTGATAAAGTATGAGCAGGCTTCTTGTCTTCTTGAGCATCACTGACAATTCAGAAAGTATTACGCATCAAATGGATTTCATTAGGACAGGACGGACATGAAGGCTGGATCTGAGAAAAGATGTTTGAACCTCAGATTGAACCGAATATATCTCCTTATCTTGTATATATCTGCAAAAAGCCTGAAAATGGATCAGCATTACATGCGTTATTTCTGGCGTCCTATGAACATTTGCAGATCTTTTGAATATGATAGTTCAGAGCTGCACTTCATTCACTGAATGAAAAACAGTCTGAACAATATAAAAAGAGGGAACAAAAACAGTGGAAAGGAAAATGAGCAGACACAGTATGAATAGAGAGGAATATAATGACGATACTGTCTGCATATGCGTATAAAATATAAAAAACTAAAATCCATTTCAGGTTGCGCACTGCTTTTTTCTCACACTAAGGCATGTGTATCGCCGGAGACCCCTGAGGTCAGCTTTATGTTCCTTTTCACCAGATGCTCACAGAGGTGGACAGAGGCTCATTATGGCTCTTTTTTTTCCCCTCTCTCTCCCAGATTCACCTGCAACCCATTGCCATGGGAACTCTTTATGTAATTGTGCACAGGTCACCCACAGTTGCCTCGGCCACATTCAAACACAATACCTGTGCCCCTCCGGACGCCCAGTCTTAGCTTCATGTCACAGCAATAAAATTACAACATCAGCCATAATATCATGCATTGCTGTTCACTTTGGCCTTATTTTTTATGTGCAGCATGTGCAAGACAAAACGATAGTGTCTGCCTAGTTTGTTTCTAGTTTCTGTTGTTTTCTCCATCCATTGACTGTATTGTTCATTAAAGAGATAAAGTAGATCATCCCAAACTGAAAACTTTGTCATCACTTACTCAACCTTCACTTGTCACAAATGTTGGAGTTCTTTTTTTTTTTCTGGTAAACACAAACTGTAGTAACTCATAATGTAATAACTTCCTCATAATGTAATTAAAACATTGAGCTCATATTGTAATAACAATTATTGCATTATGAGAAACATATTATAAACTCTCCAAAAATATTGTCAAATTGTCATATCTGTAAAACATTTAAATGTTAGTTTAAACTACCTACGAAAAGCATCAGATTTAAATATGCATGCAATAATAATTATGTCTAGAAACTTACATTTTCTGAATTAAATGACAGTGGAGCAGCATCAATATCTATGCTTCAGAATTTCATAGAAACATTGGGATTGGCTCTTTTGATTCATGGTAGCAGTGACTAAGTGCTGTAATGTGCTACATAAACATATGAAATATATTAGCATAAATTAACTACATGTTACAAAGCTCCAAAAAATGCTGGTAACATTGAGTTAAAGGTTAAAACATTTCATGTTATACTAAAAATGTCCTAACTGTTGTGTTCACCTGATTAGCATATGCTAGCATTGAGCTGATCATGTTGTCGTCATGCTAGCTACATGCTATGTTCCCGTCATACTGGCTACATTCAAATTGTGTTAGAAACATGTTCATCTAGTAAGCAACATGCTGCTGGGGTACTTGAAGGAGAAATTGCTCATTAAGTTTATGTTGCTAGGGTGTTAAATTGTTGCTAGGCCATGGCTAGAAAGGTGATTTGTGATTGGCAGATTGGTGCCCTGAGTCCATTAAAGGACACTTCAATCAAAGGATATATCTTTTAGGGTCTTGGAATGGAAGTATATAGAGTTTGTGTCCAAAACATGTTGCCTGCAGGGGTGCCCAAAAAGATGCTTAAGACTGATTAGTTGCCAGAGTCAAATGTGTCTGTGCCACTGTGTTCCAAAGAAATCAATCTGCGCCTTTTATAATAGCAGTCTATGGATTTGCATCGCTCTGGTGATCTAAATGGCTGCTAGGGCATGGCTTGAGAGCAAAATGATGATCCAGAGACACTGATTGGTAAGTAAAAGAAGCCCTCCCCTATGCCTTTCTGACATTATTGATAATAATCGTTGGCATTTATTATGGCCGACTGTGGGATCCAATTACCAGTCTTTTCAACAACTTGCTAATCTGTTCACAAAATTTAGTAATTTATTCATTTGTTAAATGAGGAAAGGAATGAATTACTTATCGAAGAGAATTCTGAATGTCCAAGAAATCTTTTATTTCCCACCTGCATAACACTGTAAGGGCCTCACAGTGGCACAGTGGGTAGCACAATCGCCTCACAGCAAGAAGGTCGCTGGTTCGAGCCTCGGCTAGGTCAGTTGGCGTTTCTGTGTGGAGTTTGCATGTTCTCCCTGTGTTGGCGTGGGTTTCCTCTGGGTGCTCCGGTTTCCCCCACAAGTCCAAAGACATGCGGTACAGGTGAATTGGGTAGACTAAATTGTCCGTAGTGTATGAGTGTGAATGGGTGTGTATGGATGTTTCCCAGAGATGGGTTGCAGCTGGAAGGGCACCCGCTGCGTAAAACATATGCTGGATAAGTTGGCGGTTCATTCCGCTGTGGCGACCCCAGATTAATAAAGGGACTAAGCCGAAATGAAAATGAATGAATGAATGAATGAATAACACTGTAAGTAATGTTAAACGAATCACAAGGAAATAAAACAGCAAAAAAGGCCCTGGTAAAACAGAACACAAACCACGCATGTCTTTAAATGTATTTGCTTGAACGCCATAAATGCAAAATTGTCTATTTAATACACTGAAACTTAAATAGTACATTGTAAATTGCTTTAAATTATATGCTTGTATTATCTTATCATCTGTGATTAAGTTATATGTTACAACCGTGTTTTACAATTGCAATACATTTTTCATATAACAACCTATTAGATTATGTGAAAAATTAATATTACATTAAAAAACATATACTGCTCAAAAAATAAAGAGAACACTTACACAACACAATGTAACTCCCAGTTTTGCCTTTATTTTTGAGCAGTATTTTTTTTTTTTACAATATAAGCTCAAGATTTTATTACATTTTGAAAAAAATGTTACATTATGAACCTTTCATTATAATTATAATGCCTTACATTATGTTCAGTTTTACATGACATGCAGTGATTATGAGGAGATACAGAAGCTATTTTGAAAAATTCAGGAAACCTGTAACTATTGACTTCCATTGTATGTTTTTCTTGCTATGGAAGTGAATGACTACAGGCTTTTCAAAATATCTTTTTTGTGTTCAAGAGTATACAGAAACTCATACAGGACTGTAACCATTCGAGGGTGAGTAAATAGGAAAGATTTACATGTATAACCTCAGTATGAAAATTATATTATTTTATTATAGGCATATCAAGATCTTTCATTAGTTAAATTCTGTCTAAAGCCTGGGAATGATATATGCTATTTCTGATGTCCTTTGTACTAAATAATATATTTTGATAATAATATCCTAGAGCTGCGCTTCAGTAACGGAATGAAGAACAGAATCGTGTATTCAATAGTCAATTTCACGAAACCAGCCAAATGTTTTTGAAACTCTAAAGGCAGGGACACACCAAGCTGACAATTGGCCATTGGGAAAGTGAGCCAGTGAGCTTCTGTCAGGCTAATTTAAACATATCTGGATTATTGTATACATAGACTGAATAAAGCATTAGGACTGACTCCACATCATACATTCCAATATGGAATTCTTATCATTATTCTTAAATCAATAATTAACTTGAGGCATATCTAGTTCAGCATCCATTCAGAGGTTTCTCTTCTCAGCACCTGCTCCCTGTGTGTGGTGGAAGTGTTAGGCTGAACGGCTCTGAGCAGAACTGGAAAGAGATCCATCTTGTAATGATGCTCAGATTCCCATTCTGGATTACACAGCATGAGAAGAGACAATTTAATGAAAAAAGAAGATTAAAAGAAAGTGAGTGAGGGAGACACAGGGAATGACACAGATGGAATTGGTGAGAATGAGAAAGAGAGAGAAAATAACATCTCCGTCTTCATTACTGAGGGAGATTCCTCTTGATGTCTGGCTGAAAAATAAGCTCCTCAATCCAAACATCCAATATACCAGACACATTTTCTCGCTTTAGAGCATGGGTTGGGTTGTCAGAACAACTTCTGGGCATTTCTGCACAGCTCAGTTTGGTCATTCAGGGGAATGTGTGTGTGTGTGTGTGTGTGTGTGTGTGTGTGTGTGT
>CAIGQW010053273.1:5923301-5941558 GCA_903798125.1 Danio choprae | reverse complement strand
TGTGTGTGTGTGTGTGTGTGTGTGTGTGTGTGTGTGTGTGTGTGTCCGTGCGTTTTTGTTTATTACCTGTCAGTGTAATGGACAGTAGGGCTGCTATGTGTGTGTGACTCCATTAGCTCTCTGTGCTTCTTGCCAAAGGGACTAACAGTGCTCGACTCACACACCCACTAATACTCAGGCAAAGACTGAGACGTGGCGTGGGATCGACCAGCCAGCCCTGCTAATGACTACAGTCATATCACAAAGCACTTCTACTGCCCTGCGAGCATGTGTGGATGAGTGCTTGTGGATCAGTGACAGAGATGTAAGACAAGCACAGATAGAAGCCACAGATTCATATGCTCTCACGGGTACGTTTTAATGTGTGTGTTTGTGTGTTTTGTGAGACCTAATGAACTCTGAGTTAGTTGTGTGTGCATTTGTGTGCTTATTAAAGTATATTTGGCCATGTTCCATATGACACTCTCAAATTCCAAAACACAGCAGGATCCATCGTTCAGACATCGTCTCTCTCTCTGTCCATCTGTCTGTCTTGCACAACTCATTCGCTTCTCCTCTCATGCAACTGTTTTTTTATTTGGTGAAACATTTTTTTTTTCTGTGGCGTATTGCCAAACACCCAAACTCTCACTAAACTACTGTTTTATACTTTGGGTGTACTTGTAGGTTTTCTTTAAGATAACTTATAGTTTACTGCAGTATACAGTTAAAGTCAAAATTATAAGCCCTCCTGTAAAAATGTAATTCTTTTAAAAATACTGTATTTCCCAAATGCTGTATAAGGGCAATGGGATTTTTTTCAACATAATACTTTTAAACATACATTTCTAATAACCAATTTATTTAGTCTTTTCCAAGGTGGCAGTGCATAGTATTTTTCTTTTTATTTTGCAAGACACTAGTATTCAGCTTAAAGTGCCTTTTTCAGACTTTACTAGGTTATGTTAACACGATTAGGCGAGTTATTGTGTAGAACAATCAAAAATCTATTTCTTAAAGGGGGTAATAATACTGTCCTTAATTATATTATTATTATTATATATTTTTTTAATTAAAACTGCTTTTATTCCAGCCAAACCTAAAGAAATAAGACTTTCTCTACAAGAAAGAAATATTATAGAAAATACTGTCAACATTTCCCTGGTCTGTTAAATATCACCCGGGAAATATTTGAAAAAGAATAGATATTTCACTGGAGATCAAATCATTTTGACTTCAACTGTATATATTGCACTTAAAGTGTACTACTATGTTTCTATTTTGATTTTTAAGAGTATGTTAAGGATAGTTGAAAAGTGCAATGTTAAGTTTTTAAGTACAAGAAACAAAGTCTGAAAGTATACAGTAGACTTTTCTTTTTAGTAGACGCATGCTAATAGCACACTTGAATAAATGTATTTTTTGTAAGGGCTTCTGTATTATGCTTAAGTCGATAACATGTGGTCATTTAATGCATTTTAGTATTTTTCCTTATCAGCATAAACCCATAGCTAAAGCTTAAACTTATCAGCATACATTTCCACTCATTACTCTGATTTCACCTACCATGTAAATACTTGTAATCTGTAAGCTCACAGTGGTACACAGGTTATGTGACAGGAAAGGGTGATCTTCAAAGAACACCCAGCTGTATTATTTTGGGGAGACATATTACAAACACATTCTCTTTCTTGACCCAAGAAACTATAAATACATTTTCTCATCTCGTACATATGTAGGACAATATAAGAGAATAATAAGTCTGTGAAAAGTTCCCCAGAGTACTCTAGAGTTTTTAATCATTCATTTAACATCACAACTTTCATAACTAATGTAAATCAGAATACAGTCTACAGTCAGAATACATATTTACTGTACATTTTGAAGTCACCACATAAAATAATCATATTTTTAAAATACACTTTGCGAATGCATTTACAGTACTTGCATTATTGGGGAATTAACTTGCATGAAAACTAATAAAAGAGCTTATTTCAATTAACTAACTTTTGGTAGGGTCTGGGTATGAACGCAAACATGTTCAACGATTTAACAGCATCCCATTTAAACGTGGAGCTTTTTTACTTTAAAGTAAGTCCAATACCATTTGGAGTCAAATGCACCAAGGGTTCTAATATACAGTCCAAGCAACTGGCTGAAGAAGAAGAAGAAAAAAAAAAGACACAAGAAATGAACCCAAACTGGCCGCCCACGAGCCCTCTATGTGCTAGCTGAGCAACCACAATTGAGCTGAATAGGAATGCTAATGGATAGATTGTTCAAGCACATTAGATCACTTTGTTGCCATGGAACTTAGAGCAAATACTTTTATTAAATAAAGAAATATATATAATATAATAAATAACATTTTAAAGACCAAATAACTGATGAAAATTCAGCTGGCAGGACTATGCAAAAGTCTCAGAAGTTTGTCTGCATTTCTGGATGGAACGTACAGAAGGACAAGGGTAAAATAAGAAGCACATAAATAAGTCAATAACAAAAAAAAAAATCACTGCATAAATTTCTGCCCAAAGGAGCAAAATCCTATGCATGTCTATTCAGCTATCACTAGTATCAGGTCTCCAGGTGTGCGGAGACTTATAATAAGCACAATATCTATGTATCTACTGTAGCAAACCATATAGTGTAAGTTCTGTTGTTTTTTGTGAGACACTACATTGTCAAATGCACTTGTATAAAGCACATGCAAAGACACTTTTTGCAGAAGATAACAACCAATAGGAGAAAACTTAATACAAGCAGGGTTCCTGGAAAAGTGTGGCTTTAAAAAACAGGAAACTGAACACAAGTGATCAAGTACTGGGAAACGTTGATTTGCACTCACCCGCTTTACGTCTTTTCCAAATGTCTCGCTGTAACTGGTACCCAGGATCTCAAACTGGACATGAGAGTTCGCTCCATTGCTTCTGAAGTCCATTAAACCAGTGAGCCCAGAAATCCGCCCCTGAAGAGAATAACAAATAAGGTGTCTGCTCAGAAAGAAATACATCATTCAAAGCAGACCGCTTTTATTGAACACTATTGAACTTTACTAGGCTGAACTGAAGAGAACTGAACCTGATCGAATTAGATCTAAGTGAGATGAATTGTAAAGTGACTTTAGACCTTTTGGATGGTGTCCAGCATAGACCAGCCTCCATTCCACGGCTTTGTTGACTTCCTCATGCAGTTTAGACTGGCCATGCTGTGCCACTTCCTGTCTTCTAACTTCCGGTAGAAGGCATTGGCCAACATCAGCACGCTGTCATACAGGTATAGACTAGACACCTGGACACAAACACACCAACAAATGTTGCGATTGCTTCATATTTCTAAATGTAGTCAGATGTAATAAATATTACAGGTATGCAAACACGTGCAGAAACATGCATTTTTTGGAAATTAATGAACATAACAACAGCAATTTGAGGGTGCTTTAAACGTGAAAATGCTCATTGTTTGGATGTAAACTACAAAAAAAAAATTTTTTAGAACATCATTATAGTGCATAGATGACCTAAATCTGATTCAATTGAATACCAATGCAAAAAGATGTATGGTGCAAGAAAAGTAATGGCAAACACAATTATACTAAAACACTTCTTAATTTTCAGTGCTTCAGTCAAAACCGATCAAATCAATTTTTAAACTTTTATAAAATTATCTTCTTTTGAGTTCTGTTAAAGATGGAAGTACCCTATGTTATTTCAGGCCCTTATGCAATGGTTCTCTTTTTGGTGTCAAAGAAACAGACACTTCCTGTTGCAGATGTGCATGGGGAAATCGAACCCATCAGAACACATGACTGATGTGACAGTGTCCTTGTAATCCTTTTTTACTTGAGTTGTTTACTTGATACATCACTTCACTACGTCACACTCGCACTCTGATTCATTGCGGAACAACCAGTCAGATCGCTGATTTGCTGATTCCGATGATCCGATGAGAAACGTGTCTCAGACTTAAGAGTTCTCTTATTTTATAATGAGAGTAGCCAGTATTTTATAGTACATGTCAATGCCTACATGCTGTGTTTAAGAGTTTAAGAACAATGCAAGTATTGGAGTGTTGACAAAAATGAAACTCCATAGTGGAACTAAAAGTACAAGCATTAACTGACCCAAACTGACCCAGCTCTTTTCATATCTTGCGCATTGCTATGTGTAAAACGCTGTCAGTTTCTCCAGTGTGTAGGCAGCCTAAGTTCAAAAACATTTCAAAATGTAGCTGAATAGAGCTCAACGTGCAATCCACAAACTAAAATTGTTCTCTAACTTGGTGAAAGACAGATCGAGTGTCTGAATGTGTCTGCTGTCTCTCTTTAAGAGCGAGAGCAAGAGAAAAAGAAAGAACGCTGCAGGAGATTTTTGCATGGCTCTGCTCCTGCAGAGAGCAGCTGTCGTGCTGAGAGACACCTGGAGAGAGAAAAGACACCCTGAACGACAGCACTGTTATCGTCAAGGAGACTCCAGTCTCGGGGCCTGAACGGCCAAACTCAATGTCCCCTCAGACATGTGATCCTGACAAAACAACACACTTATGAGAAGATCAATGCGGAGAGAGGGGGAATGACGGCGTGACTGAGAGAGGAAAAAGTGTAAGTGAGGGATGCTGGGAAGAATAAAAAAAAACAGCATTTTACAATGAAGATTACGTCTTTATCCACTTTTTTTTAAATAGCTGTCTACAAGAGAAATGAGAGAGCTTTACTTCTGCTAAAGCCGCAAGATGCGAGAGAGAGCTGAGAGGAACCAAGAGTGATAAAACAAACCTTTTTTTATTTCAAGCACTTCACCCTTTTCAAGTAAGGAAGACAAGCTGTGATGAATTCATCTGCTCTTTGTCCTTTCATCCGGTTTGCATCCCTGCTAGGCTTTACAACTGGCCAGTATAATGCACAATCTTCCTGCATTTAAAGGATATGATCTGCATTTGATCTTTTATCAGATGTAGTTTGTCCTCTACCTGTAGCTTAACATGTTGCATCTAAACAATTACATTCGATTTCATTCGGAAAAAAGACGATAAATAGACAATACAGAAAAGTAAACTTGATTTAAAATGTTTTGCATAAGTTTTTATTTTTTTCCAACGGTGAAGAATACCGTACACTTCTAAAGCATTCCAGTGGCTTACATATTTCAATGGATTTGTTTATTCAAAGTTGCTAAGAAATATAGATCCTATTTTTTAAAGGAATATCTAACTAAATGAAAAGGTCCTGTAAAGGACTCTGGGTTTTGTATTGACGTGATTGAAATGTAAAGTTGCACTTGTTAAGTAAACTAAACTTATATGCAGTCACTCAAGAACAATATTTTGTTCAAATCTTTTACCCAGAACCAACTTCTTTTTAAAGTTGCTAAATGATGTTGCGAGATAATGACATTACACAGCCATCAAGAAAATCTGTCATTATGTAGAACACACAATATGATTTCTCAAATGAGCTCTTGTTCTAAAAACATTAAGAGCCAAATTTACTATATACCATTTTAATCACATTCAAACATTGCTAAATACATTTTTGAAACGTTGCCATGTTCTTTATTAAAAGTATTTGAAATGTTAGCAACAAAATGCATGCAGTTCAGTTAATACAAGGCTGTCAAAACTGTGTTCGTGATGAGGAATTTATGGATAGTCTGTAATGGTTGTTTAACTCTCTAAATGCTATAATTTGCATAGTCAAAAGCTACATATATCTACAATGATATGTGGCATAAGAAAAAAGATTTTATAACAGATGCAATGAAGTTGTACATCAGTAAGCTAAATCCACAGTGATTGCATTTCGAATGCACTTTTAGCACTTAATTCAACCAAGCAGAACTGTATACACACATATAGCTGCGGGCATACAGCTGTGACTGTGTTCCTTTTCAGTTTACTACATGGTCAACTTGCCACCAATGGTTTACTGAAATCTTAAGTGCCATGTGTGGTATAAAGAAATGGAGAATGTTCCTTATTTGCTCTGCTGAAGCTGGAAATCTATTCTCACTCACACTGCGTTCATGGTCGTCTGGCTTTACAGTCGAGGCACGACAGTTTGCTCATGTAGGGGTGAATGCAGAAAATGCTAATGCGCCCGTGGCATAAGGTCACATGGTTTTGACTGCTGAGGCTCCCTAAGAAGTGTTGAAGTGACTTAAGCATGGCCTGCCAGCTGTCCGATTAGTCAAACACATCCTGACATGGTTTCAAGGCATCAGAAGCCCTGTGAGAGACTGCGGAATCATGAGTCAACGCCTTTTCTGCCCGCAAGTGAGACAAAACATGCTATCTGCTTTAACAGCTTACTACTGAGGTAGAGAAGAGACTCTCTGCAGTTAATAGCTAACAAACAAAAAAATCGGTGACCTCTTACTTTTGTGCCGCTGTAAATTAGACAAGTCTGATAACTATTAAAGCATTGAATAAGCTGTTTTAATATCTGCCCTCCTCACTGAGAACAGATGATAGCCCAGTAATTGGTCAGGAGGTGCTTGTTTAAAGCACTAAAAGCTGACATTCAATTTAGTTCAATATCACAGATGATTATTAAAGAAAATCTAATGAGTTCACATTCATATTCATCCAAATGCCATTTGCTCAGCTGGTGCAGGAACACAAACGTATATATAGTCGATTTAAATCTGACTGTTATTTTTCAAGGGATTACTTTTAAAATTGTTTACCTAGGACGTTTTCTTCTTCATACCATATTAATATCAATTTTAATTAGTTCAATGTGCCATTGCTGAGAACAAATTCTTAACAAAAAAAAAAAAAAAACTCATCCCCAAACGTTTACATTGTATTATAAGACACAAAATATTAATGTCCTAATATTATAAATAACATGCCATTTTATATGTAGCATACCAATCTAACTAACTAACTTCATGTAACTAACTAAATAAATAAACAAACAAACACACACACATACATATACATGCATACATGCATCCCTTTTGTCCGTTTGAGTGAGATATTTATGGTAGGCCTTAACTGTATTTGATGTATATTAAGTTATAGAAATGCCAGATATTTGAGGTGGAAACTATTTTGGAGAAGCTTGTGAAAAATCATCTGTATGCAGACATGCTATATTTACGTGAAAAACTTGTACAGCTTACTTAAAAATGTAACCAGATTGAATTGCATTACCAACTCTAAATGTACTCCTCACAATATTGATAAAATGTCCTAAACCTAGCAGAAATCACCAGCAGTGCTTCTCCAAAACCCTTCACATTAAATCTTTCTTCAATGCATATAGATGTAAACAGACATCCATGCATAACAAAACAAAAGACACAATACTTGAATACACAGCCAATCCATGTGTAAGTTCACATTTAGTTGTACACATTTTGAGTATAGAACAATTCTGATAACACCACTTTTAAATCTGAATGAATAAACAAAACAACAAAATTAGGACATCAATTAGATGGATAGAAGCGCACGCCCACGGAGCTTTTATTCAGCATTGCGTGAACTGTCAGGACGGCATGTGGAGGCCTGTGGCCTGAGGGCTCCAATTCACAATGCCGCAACCTCTTGAGTTAATTAAAACAGCCAATCTGCCACAGCACAGACTCAATCTCTTGCTCTCTTCAACCTGCACTGTATCGGTAGCACCAACAGAGGGTGAGAAGTGTCCCTGCGGCTTCTAACATCTCCATATCTCCCTCCTCATTTCCGTAAAGCACTCATTTGTCCTTTTGTGGCGTTGCTTTGGCATAAGTTTGCACGTGACCCTCTTTCTTCATGAATTATTGAGACAGAGAGCCCCAGAGAAGGACACATGGATTTACCATCTGCTCTAAAAGAGGGAAAATGGATTCTGAGACCTAAACAAGGTTTTCGTCGAGCCAGAAACAGATACGGTGTTTTAATGTTGTGTAAGGGAGGTAGAATGCTTTTCACAATTACAGAGTACCGTCTGTGACTTAACAAGATTATATTTGTTAACGGGAAAAAGCATTAGGGCCCAGGCGGCTCATCTGGACCAGTCGTGCATAACCTTGTTTTGAATTAAGATTCTAGAGAAATTAAGCGATTACAACAAAGAAAATAAACATGACAGTTACTGTGGTTATTATGCAGAGCCACAGATACTCCTAAACTGCAACTGCAAAGCTGTAATGAAAAGACAATTACAGATGAATTCAGACTTGAGCTATTGGAGTAAATCTCACTAACATGGGGCGCTGAACTCCTTTGCTGCAAGAAAGCAGCTGCCAAGTATCTTAATGCGCTATGCATACAATATAACCTTTCGCAAAAGGCCACAAAGACTTGAGATGTCTCGTAAATCATGCTGCATGTAGCAGCTCATTATAAAAAATTAATCTTTGAGGATATTCTTGCTAGGACAGAAATTCTGTTCTAGTTTGACAGAAACAAGCCGGGTCACTGAAAAATACATGCTCGTGGTGGCATTTTTGGTACAGTATTACGTTGATTCTTACATGCTTTGCTGGCGTTTCCAAGCCAAATGTTCAGTGGGTAACATTTAAAAGTGTGCTCTGTTTTCTTTGTGTAATATTAACAGCTAGGTGTTGAACTGGTGCTGAACTCTGAATTCAAAATACACACTGACATGGGTTGCCAGATTGATGACACCAGCGAGAATAAACTCAACTGACAATGGGTTTCCAACTCACAAATGCATCTCCAATATTTATCTGGCTCTTATTACGCTTTTGGTGATAGCGTATGTTTGATAGATGGCTGTTGGGTTAGTGTCTGGGTCAATATAATCTTACTGACAGCTGAAACAATACACCCTTCTCTCTCTCTCTCTCTCTCTCTCTCTCTCTCTCTCTCTCTTACAGATGAAATACTGTACTACAGCAACAGCATTATTTCAATCCAGCTGAGTCACAGTAACAATGCATCAGATCATAGAAATAGATACAGATAAATAAGAGAGAAAGGCTTGAATTTTAATCTTATTTTTTAAATTATTATTTTTTTTATTCCTAGATATTTTGTATTACTAGAATAATGTTGATAACATTGTACATTCTGAAAAAAATACTGGGTTATTTCAACCACAATTTCTATAAAATATGGATAAACCAGTTCAATTAATTTAGAGCTTAAGAATGAAAAAATCTTAATAAAATATGTATGCTGTATTCACAGTGGTTGTGTAGAATACTTAAAACATTTACAGAATGCATTTTAGCTTGCAAATATTACTCTATGTTTGAGGTACTATACCTGTACAATTAATGAACAGAAATTAAACCATTATATTTGGTTAAATGACGAGCATAGACCACAACCAATAACAGAAACACAACACACAATAATAACTGGCTGTCATATTGACTACAAAGAAACAAGTATGTGGAATGTCTTTAGACAAGTGAAAAAATTAGATAGAGCACCTTTCATTTATACCCTGTTCTAATTTATAATATATAATCATCATTTGTGAGAAAAAAAAATATTAAAAAAATGTGCTTTACTGCACAATTTATGTTTATGATTTTTATCCTATCCTCAGGACTAAGACACAGACTCCCCAGCAAATGATCCTGTCTAGCCTAGGAAAAGAAGGTCTGACCGCAATTTGTTTTGTTTTATGTGCCATTTAGGATTGTAGTTTTTTTTTATGTATTATACCACAAAATAGGTCATCTGGGACTACAAGATGACCTGATCTGACCTTGGCCTGCAGATCTATTTCTGATAAATGAGAGTGAATTAACTGTGCTCTTGGAAATGCCACTAAGATTCATACCTCCAGGGACTGCAAGTAGCCTTCCTGAGGGTCGCAGAGCAGCGAGGAGATGCGATGATTGTTCCTCATGCAGCGGATGTTGGTGTCCCTCCACAGGGGGAAGATCTGTCGGATCACTGTCATCCGGCCCAGAGCGCTGTGGACAAGCTCCATGATCTCTGTGTCACTAACCTCCTACAGAGGAGAGAGAGACACATGCATTCACAATAATACATTGTGAAGACTGACATATTATTACCTACAGGCAAAAAGAAATTCACCAAACAAACATATTAAACCTCTGGTTGCTCTGGGACTGTCCCTGCAAATACAGAACATTACTAATATCTCTGCTGCAAAATGAAGCTTATGCCAGCTGATTTGCTGCTCTTAAAGGGATAGTTCCTTCAAAAATTTTTAATTCTGCCATCATTTACTCCACTTTCATTTTATTACATCAGTCATTCAACACATAATGATATTTTGAAAAAAGTTTGAAACCGGTATCAATTGACTGCACTTTACAATATCTTTATGATATGAAGCATTTGTTAAGTAATAGCAAATAGGTCAAACATCATTTATTAAGCATGAAATATTAAGCAAAAGGAAGTACCAAAGCAAATTAGGAGGTACTAAAAACAATCAACAAAATCTGGATGCAGAGTTGGATTTGCAAGCTGAGACTGCATATCGCAGACTTGCAATGTCAGACACAATGCACTCAATGGAGCTAGTGATGTCACTGTGAGGGGTAGGGTTAGGGGTGGGGTTAAGTGCGTGCATTAAAAAGCATTGCATGCAGCTCAGCTTGCAACTGAACCAAGTCTGCCTCTGGACCCCTCTCAAAATAATCCAAATGTCGATGTGTTGCAGTCCTCTCTGCCAAAATACAATAGTTTAGTGGTAGGATCAAAACTTTGTTGACAGTTGTTGATCACTGCTGAAAATATTATCCAGATAAAACAGGATCTGCTTCATTTCAGATTTAAATTCACATCACCCATAATACAACTTAACGTAATCAGTGAAAAAGCAGGTGAGAGGCAATGAGCATTTGATTTCACTTCCATACAATCTAATGAAAAGCATATGTGGCAAATTTAGATTTTGTTTAGAAAGTTATGGGATTTGAAAGTTATGATGTTTTGATGCTTAATATCCAGTGTATACAAAATATACGCTAGAGTGCTGAGCTCCAGAGCAATGAAAAAATCTGATTTTGTATGTAATTGCACTCACAGTGTATTTTATGCTTTTGTTATTAGTTGTAATAGGATGGAAAACACCTTTTGTGTCCCTCTGAAAAAATTATTATGCAAGTAATTGTTGCAAATTACAATTGCTACTCATTTTAAGGTTTCAAAGCGTTGTCTTGTATAATACTATACAGTCCTCAGAAATGAGGTGACAGAACAAATCACACAGAACATAATCATTTTCTATTTAATAGATGAGTATATTTAATATAATTGTAATCAATGTCATTGATGTGACAATGATTTAACTATTCATTGAAATAGTTTATTCATCAATTAATTATATGTTCTAAATAATCTTATACATCACTGAAAACACCTGAGCAACTGGTTTGTAAATAATGAAATGTTTACTTAGAAATTTTAAATTGATCATTAACAATTGCTTTATAGGATGCAGTTATTATAAAGCATTACCAAACATTTGGAACTTTGCATATTTGATCACATTGCATATTTTTATGAACTCTAATAAATTAATGAAATTTCCCTTCTTTTGCGAAAGGTTATATTGTATGCATAGCGCATTAAGATACTTGGCAGCTGCTTTCTTGCAGCAAAGGAGTTCAGCGCCCCATGTTAGTGAGATTTACTCCAATAGCTCAAGTCTGAATTCATCTGTAATTGTCTTTTCATTACAGCTTTGCAGTTGCAGTTTAGGAGTATCTGTGGCTCTGCATAATAACCACAACAAGTTCAGTATGAATATATATATATCTAAACACCTGAACTACACATTATTTGCTAAATAAAATTAGGCTGTTCTACATTTCTATTTATAGCTACCATTTTCAAACATCCATCAAAATATTTTATTTTGTGTCCAATAGAAAAAAAGAATCTCATAAAAGTTTGTATCTTCTTAAGGCAGGGTAAATGATGAGTATATTTTCATATATTTTGGCTGAACTGTCCCTTTTACTGCTGGCTTGTAGTTATGGTGCCTAATAAACCCTTTAATAAATAAAAAAAAAAACAAAAAACATTAAACCCAGGGTTACAATTAGCATGTGGCAAACAAGTAAAATTTGTGTCATGGTCTAGTCAGACTGACTTTTCGGCAACTTGTGTTAACTTCTCCAGATATGTCAAATATCAGGGCAAAAAGTATGTATTCATCCATGTTTGGGCTAATCAAATATTTAAACAAACAATTGCATGAATATATGAATGTAATAAGGAAATGAATAAGAAGAACTAGCTGGGAAAGGTTTTGTGGGTCAGAGTAACAGAACTTTGTAATTGAATCATAACATATCGATCAAATGTCAAAAGTGCCTCAGTTTATCAAGAAATAAACCTGAGGAAATCCAGGCCTGTCTGTTTAAAATGTAAAGCGTATAGTTAGTGAGTGCCAAGCAATTCATACACTCACAGTAAAATAGCTAAAGCCTTGGGGAATTAAGAAGTAAACCTATTCCATCAACTACTTTCAGGAATGTGTCGTGCATATGGAGAAAACATAATGACAGCAATGATGGATTGGACCCTCTGAGAATAAACTGCCTTAAAGTCAAAACACGTCTTCAAAACGTAATCAGATACAAAGTGAACAAAAAATGTTCTTGAAGTTCAGCTGTAACTGAGGTACAAGAAATGTCCTCCACTTTTAAAGCCTATCATTTATTGAAAGCTCTGAAGTGTTCACGTGTTGAATTTAAGGATGTTTCTTCACACTAGACCCACCACATGTGTCCTCATGCAAGTTTTAAGAGCGATGTGTGCCAGTCTCTGGTTATATAGCGCTTTATGAGTCCTAAAAGCTATCTAGTATGTATTAACATCAGAGAGAGAGAGAGTGTTTAAACACTCTCAGGCATAGTGTAAATACATTTAGGCTCTCCAAACATACAGTTTTTGCATTTCAGCTAATTGTAATCACTGTTAAAGTAACAATTTGCATGTAAATGTGGCACCCTTATGTCTTTTGCAACACAAAAGATGTTGAATTATTTGCCTTTTTTTAAGTGAAGAGTGACCAAGAGTGTCAAGCAAGATTATTAAATCAATATTTCAAGTGAATGACAGCTTGTAGTATTTCACACCAAGCTATTATTTGGATTCCGAATATTAAATGTAAGAGTCATGCGAATAATGCTTGTAAAGTGCTTTTTGGAAGCTTGATAGCCCTTGGTCGCAAGCCACTTTCACTTAAACTCTATAATGCAGCTTTTGCCACCTTTTTAATATGACTTTGGACATTATTTAGAGCATTTAATTTCCTTATGACCACATATTTTCAGCTTCTTCTTACTGATTATGGCTGTCTGAGTGCTGTACTTACTATGCGTATATAATCATGAGTTAAAAATTGAAGTGTGCACCAAGCATTCAAAAGTCTGGGGTCAATAAAATCTTTAATGATTTTAAAAGAAATCTCAGTAAAACTGCATCTATTTCACAAAAATACAGTGAAACCATAATAATTGAGTACTAATTAAGTTCCCAATCTTCAAATAAGAAAACATGAGTATATTTGAATGTAATTGCTTTATATTTTTGTGTAAATGATGACACCTTTTTCAAGATTCTATGATAAGTAGTACCTTAATTTAGTTTTTATGGAAATCTTTCATTTTATTATGCATATACTTAAATGTCAGCTTTGATCAATTTAATGCAATCTTGCTGTATTAGTTAAAAAAAAAGCATTTGAAAAGTGATGAATCTGACAAATACCAGTGAGTGCACATTAGAAACAAAATGGCAATGGGAACTACTGGCCTAAACAGTCTGGTCTAAATCTGTTCTCTAAGAAAAGAGCTATAAATTAGCTTTTGACTCACTGACCTTCATAAATGCAGCACATTCGGCTTTTACAGCGACTTTTATCTTACAAAATATCTTTCCACAATCTTGGCAGCCGTTTAAGCGTTGGCGTTTGTACAGGAGAAGAATACCCCGAGATCACAGCGCTGAGATGACTCACCATGTGCAACCTCCAAACACATTAATCAAAACAGCCCGGCCCAACATACAAATGATCTCTGACACACATCCCTTGGTGAAGGTATTAATTATACATTTACTCATGACTATAAACTTTTTACTGATCAACTGATCAAGGTGATACTAAGCAGAGTCAGGACCTCTGATGTCACGGCCTGTAATTAAATCAGCGCAGATGTTTAAATCCCTCAACATGCTGAATGAAATCTGTCATTTAATTAAACTTCAAGCATTTGTCACAGTAAGAGACTATTCTGACATCTATTAAAGGTCAGAGACCCAGAATACAGCTGAGGATATACATGTATGTGAGAAGGGGCCTAATGAAACAATGTCATGATGAGATCACAGGGAATTCATATTTTTTGATTTCATAGATTTCTTATTTTTTTCCCCCTCAAATTATGAGCAAATTATCTGAGCAATGAAAAATAGTCACTTGTTTTTAGCTGAACTTTGTGTTTCACTCTATGGTCAATAATGCTGCATGTATCTGAAAAAAAAGAGAAATATTATTGCACTTACAAATTTCTATTTAAGTATGTTTAAATAAAATGTGATGTCAAAGCGGGCCTCACAGTGGCGCAGTGGATAGCACGTTCGCCTCACAGCAAGAAGGTCGCTGGTTCGAGCCTCGGCTGGGTCAGTTGGCGTTTCTGTGTGGAGTTTGCATGTTCTCCCTGTGTTGGCGTGGGTTTCCTCCGGGTGCTCCGGTTTCCCCCACAAGTCCAAAGACATGCGGTATAGGTGAATCGGGTAGACTAAATTGTCCGTAGTGTATGAGTGTGAATGGGTGTGTATGGATGTTTCCCAGAGATGGGTTGCAGCTGGAAGGGCATCCGCTGCGTAAAACATATGCTGGATAAGTTGGCGGTTCATTCCGCTGTGGCGACCCCAGATTAATAAAGGGACTAAGCCGAAATGAAAATGAATGAATGAATGATGTCAAAGCTGAATTTTCAGCAGCTATTAGTCCAGTCTTTAGTCAAACATGCTCCCTTCAAAATAATTTTAATATGCTGAAATTTTACAGTATTAAAAACACATGCTACTTATTTGAGCATCATAATGAACAATAATAATAGCTTAGTAACTGAAAAAAAAATCACAACTGGACTTGTTTCAGACACTCATATACAAGGTTCAGTTCAAAATTCATGAACTCTACCCGATTTTCTGCCATGAGTTTGATAAATGAAAACCGCAGAGGCCTAATTTGTGTTCAGATGTGTTGTGGTGACCTTCGTGTCCCATGTGTATTGAAACACGGCCAATTTATTCATCTTTAATTCAGGATAATTGGCAAACAAAAGTGATTTCATGTGAATATCTAATCATTTCCAGTTTGAATGTGAGGGTGCTTTAATTTAGACATACTGAATCTATTCTATGCAAATGAGCAAAAATGAAACAGGAATGCTTGAAAACAGAATTAGCATTAGAGGCTTATATTAAAATCCAACCCTCTACAGTAGAAGAACAGCATATCATTTACATACAGTACAAGTATAACAGGTGATTATATTCCGAGTGCACAAACTGTACATGGTCACAGTCATCAAATTTTGTGGTAAAAGCATTACCAGTTTTATATCAGTGATGTCGTATTATCAGGTAGATTAATTTTATGAAAAGTACACTTATGCTGAGTGCGTTAACATTTCATATTTTCCAATCATGTGTGTACTGTTTCACAGACTGAAGTGGAGAATGACAGCATGTTTTGAATGCTGTTATGGAATAAGTGGGCAGATTCAATATGAAAGGAGAGAGAGAAAAAAAAGGAAAAGGAGAAAGAGAGACACACTATATGTATTTATTTAAAATGTAGAATTATTATTAACATTAGACTTAATGAATGAGGCAGATATTCAGACTAACTCAATCAATCTCTCTCATAATACTCTAACATACTTAATATAGTAAGACAATCAGTATCCTTTCATCAGTTTAAAAGTGACATTCTGAAAAAGAGGAATTCACTCAGCTATCAAACTGTAAATATACGATTTGAATCTGTGGTGGAAATACAGTAGTAAAACACTCAACAACTTCTTTCAAACCCTTCAGTACAGCACAAATGAGATATTTAGCAGCATGCCTAAGCTTCCCTTTTGCATAGAGTAAAAGTGCATGGAGATTTACAAATCAATATTTCAAGTCAATGATGACCTACATCATCTTTTTAGAGTAAACTATCATGTGAGTTAAAATTAATGGAAACATTTCATACAAGCCTCATACATAACTTTTTGAGCAACGGTACCGAGCACTATTGCAGAGAGTATGTTGCTTGGCTGCTTTCCTATTGAGAATGGGCAACAAAATCATATCTGAATCCAATTGCCCTGTATCTCACTTAGTTGCCCATTGATGGCATCATTTCCCCCTGCAACATTGCTATAAAGTTGTCCAGTGTATCATCAGCATAAAGATTACTTGTATTCAACTCAATTCAATTCAATTCAATTCAATTCAGTTTAGTTTAGTTTAGTTTAGTTTAGTTTAGTTTAGTTTAGTTTAGTTTAGTTTAGTTTAGTTCAGTTTAATTTAATTTAATTTAATTTAATTTAATTTAATTTAATTTAATTTAATTTAATTTAATTTAATTTAATTCAATTCAATTCAAGTTTATTTGTATAGTGCTTTTTTACAATAATTAATGTTTCAAATAAGCTTTACAAAAGGCACATTATTACATTACAAAGTCAAATTCATCAAAATCTGAAAAGTTAAGTTATAACTTATAAGTTAACTTATAAGTTACTATAACTTTATTAGTTACTAATAACTTTATTTAACTAATTAACTAATTACTAACAACTTTATCAGTTAAAGTTATAAAAAATAAACATATTTAACCTGCAGTTACATACAGTAGTATATAGGTGATGTCTATGTGTAGACATTCAGTAAAGTGTATTTGTGTATTAAGTGAATGTGTTGACCTTGAAGTCCTCTCATCTCTTCACATGTCTTGGATCTGATCAAGTGGATCTTATATTATGCTTGTATGGACTTTTTTTAATAAATAAATATTACTGGAAAATATTTTACAAGAAAACACAATTTCACTATTAATTTAGTAATTTACTAGGATTTCTTAGCTATTATTTACAAACCAAGTTTTGGTGGTGATTTTTGCACCATAAGTCTCCATCCACTTTCACTAAATAGAAGAGAGTGCCTCAGACATTCATATAATTTCTTTATGAACTCACCCTAAACTATAAAATACAACTTTTGCCTTTTTTTTTAAATGTCAGAATGGGATCAAATACACACATTCTTCTTTTGCTGGATACTCGTGTAGCAAGAAAAGAATGACTCGTACTCCATGTGAATGGTTTTGAAATCCCATTTGTAGTGTAAATGGATACAGAGTGCTTTTGAATAAGCTTGAGTATGGCTTTGTTTTCTCCTAGAGAAGGAAAGTAAAAGCAAAGTTTTCTCTCTCGCTCTCTCTTTATACAACTATTGTTTCATGCTTCTTTGCTCTATTGTGTCAAAATGCCTGTGTCAACACATCAGACAGAAACAGTCTTTTCACCGCTCAGCCAACACTTATGCTCTCTGTCTTCTAGAGGACTCTACTCTGCTCTTATTGGGCCAAACTCTTTGTGCTCAGCTTTCATTGGTTCTTGCAGGACTCTCATTAGATTATTTTCCATCCAGCTCTCAGTGAAGAGAGTCAGAGTGAGAGAAACAGAAATAAAGAGAGCAAAACTCTGAGTCGTGCCAGTGTAATAATCCACTGTCAGCTTTGCTCTAGCATGGTGACAGCATATTACACACTGAATGAGAGATGTGCCACATATCAAACACTGTAAGTTGAAATTGGAAATGAAGATGGCAGACTGCATTTGGGCTGCCAACAGCTTTGAGGGTTGATGCCTCTTTTCGGAAACAGATAAGAATGAGTTATGAAGCTCATTATAAATATGTGCTTACCTCATTGGCGTACACCCAGTGACTATCTTTGGATGCTAGATTCGTTTCCACTGCCTGCAGAACACAAAAAGACAAACGGATGCAAAATTACTGAGAAGAAAATAAAAGAAAGCTTGATCTACATCAACAAGGGCACTCTTTAAAACACACTTTTGTAACATTTTAAGGAACATTGTTATGTGCTTTATTTTTTTATTTTCACATAAGAAAATCTATGTGCTTTATTTACAACTTTTCAGAAAACATTTTAGGCCCAATCATACAGATCCATTCAAAAAATAAAATGTTACCTTTAATGTTTCAAATCTTTATGGAATATAAAATGTGATTATTTTACAAAACATGAAATAATAATAATAATAATAATAATAATAATAATAATAATAATAATA